>DWHP01000537.1:0-19394 GCA_018247895.1 Parnassius honrathi
AAATTTCCATAAGCCATTGGGCTCGTCCCTTAGTTGCTCGTCGAGCTGGTTATTCATGGGCCCTAACCTAGTCGACCCTTGTCTGGGCAACTCAGGGCCGTAACAAGGGTATAAAGGAATCTTAGGTTGGATTTATGAAATAATATGGAAGCGTGACTCGACGTACCCTGAATGTTAGTAAAAACGGGTTAAAATTTCCACTTTGAAAATGGGCATTCAAAATTCCGAAGAAGATAAGCAGTTAAAAGAGGAAGTAATATCACATAGAGTGGAGAAAATAACTATGCACCGATTAGTATCGACCGCATGGAATTAACTAAAAAATCCTTCTTTCTACTTATCTTTTTAATCTCATTACACACACGCACACACATATTTGTTTCTATTTTTCTATTTTCGATCGCTTACTAACGTTAGAATATGGAAGCATAAGATGATGATTAAAATACTAATAAAAATAACTTAAATTTTAAACATTATATAAATATGCTTGAGAACTTCAATTTATGCCATCAAAAAAGTAATTCAATTTATGCCATAATGCAACGGTCAGATGCGTAACCAACCGAATTATTTTTACTCAACGCTCTGAAACTTAAATTGAGCAACTTTAGTAAAGCATAATTATTTTGAAATAAGTCAATGCAAAAACTTCAACCAGAGATTGTCTTAAGATTGTAGTTTAGTAATACTATGATGTGATTCTTGTCAATTATGAAACATTGAAAATTTTGAAATGATGAAAATTTTGTGTGTTAAATAGTTGAGTGCCACTAGAGGGTAACAACCATTTAACGAACGGGTATATACTCGTTCTAACGTACACTTGCGCGATGCACAGCTACTACTAGTGGATTGTGTATATGATGTTAATAATAAGAATGACACAAGTAATAGCTCCACGTAGGGAACTCTAAATCCACGATTTACTGACAGCTGAACATGAGCAAGAATATCGTCAGACAAACTAGAATTTGACTTAAAAATAGTTATGGATATGAAAAAGGAATCTTATACAAGTGACCATTATTATAGTTTTGTTGGAAAAAAGAAATATAAATAATTTGATAAATATATCCTTTAGCATTAATTTAATTTATTTTTTTTATTTATTTAATTAATTTTCTTCACAAGCAAAAAATGCGCAAAAGTCAAGTTGCTATAATTATAAGTGTTCATTTATCAAGTTCTAGGTGATGAAGGGAAATATGGTAAGATAATTCGAGGAATATTTTGATGACATGTAAAGTATTTTTTCTATCATAAAACCCTATTCAAAATGAGAAGAGACTTGTATCTAACAGCGTGATGTAGGCCATTAATTCAAATATATCTTTATCGTAATATATTAAATATGAACATCAAAACGAAATCAAAAACACAGTATATATGTAGAACTCACCACACTGACTACGCCAGACAGCAGAACCAAAGCAAATTCCAGTAACGGCCATTCTTTCGCTCGTTTCTCCGATACCGACGACTCATAAATTAGAACTAGTATTGTTACAAAACTTGTGTCTTTTTTGGTATTTCCACTGATCACCTCCCAAAAAAATACCCAAAACCATCCTGATAATACGTTTGTGATCATAACAAACGTCGACACCCTGCAATGAAATGAAATTCTTTAAGTGAAATTATTATTATATCAGCCATGTTTATTTAAATGTCTTACTTTATTAGCAAAATTCAAGAAAGCAAAGGAAGCTTACAGCTCGACTATATTATATTTTTGTATGTGTGTAATGCGATATCTTCATCAGCTGTGAACATGATATCAAATCATGTTCACAGCTGAATATTTTTTTTAATAATTAAGGGATTATCTCATATAAATTTGGAGAAAAATTCCACTTTGTAGCAAAATAGTGGTAAAGTTTTTGATGTGACTACTTAGAACAGTGAGATTGTGTTGTTCTATAATCAACTCAAAAGAGTTACAAAATTAACTTCTAAAATATAATTTACGAAATAAGAATAAATTAAATAATTTCAAAATTTGAACTTAGGGTAATTATTCAATAAACTGTTTTTTGGCCCTGACTTGAATTGGGGTTTTAACTTTTATTAAATGGAATTATTTTACCATAAAGGTGCTTATTACAAATTTCGTGGAGTTGGCTTAAGCTAATTTCTTTGTGTTTAGCACAATTATATAATTGATCTCCTTCATAGCTGGCCAAATGAGAAAGCATAGGATTTCTTAGTGCTCTATACTGATGACAATGCTCGGAGTTTTTCTGCTAGATAGAACTCGTAAGCTCGTAACGATGATATCCGGTATAACTTACAAAGGCCAAAGGATCCGTAAGCAGAAGTGGCTATATAGCTCTAAGAACCGACAACCAATGAAAAAAAATGTCCTCGTGTGGTAAGCACGTACTGGTAAGTGTAAGGCAGGCAGCTTGCCACTAGAATGAGATGACCTATGACAACATTAAACATGTAGAAAATCTATGGATGCGGGAGCCTAGGTCAGTGTTTTGTGACATTCCTTCAAGGTGGCCTATGTTCGGAAGTGGACTGGTGAAGGGCTGTAATGGTGATATCTATAATGACGATAATCTGGTTTCACCTTTAGTGGTCAAATATTCTATGTAATATTACAGTAAAATAATAATTATGAATAGGTGATAGAATAGTAATATAAACATTAGGAGAATAAATTAGCCTGTGTTTGTCCTACTGCTGATCACAGGCTTCTTCTCATTTCTGATAGGGTATTAAGACAGAAAAAGTTCTTCGCACTGCTCCAATGCGTCTTAGACATGTCATGTCCTTGAAATATTTTTAGACAAGTTTCTTAAAAATAACTTTCTGTTACATCAAGTACTTCGTAAATTAGTTAATAACTGCACAGTTTGCTCTCGTGTTATATAATATTTAAAAAATACCTCGTGTAATAGTTGCTGCAATAAATAGCATCCTACGCGACAAAACTGTCCATCAATATGCCTTTTTTTGCGTTCCTTATTATTATTCAAATTCTTTGCATTCAATTCGATTCAATATGAAAATATTAAAATATTTGAATGTATGAAATTACTTATAAATTTATTATAAAATAAGTGAGCTCCAAAACATACCATCGCACATCCGAAAACGAATAAACCGTTCCACCTGCACTTATTAAATACCCGCTAGAAATTTGCGTTGATAGCAATGCTTGAACCAACGCACTGTGCCAAATGTAAGGCTCAGACAGAGGTATCCAATTCTCGTAGTATTCCAGCATCGAATAAAGAATCGTATTGTCCGACAGAAATGTAACAAGTATTGCAGCAATAATCACAACTAAAGGGCAAAATGCAAGCAATGATATTGTTAGTGATTTTCTTTGTCTGTATAACCTGAAAAGTAAAATATTGTTCTTCTAAATACTTCTAAAACATATACGAGATGTTATGCTCTATACTGTACATTTTACTACATTAAAGCGCCCACTTGTAACAATTGTAAATTTAAGATTTTCTAAGATTTCTATTTGTTGCCATCACAATTATTTACATAACAGAGAAAATACTTATTAGTTTCCAAGGCTAAATACAATTTCCTATCTTCACTGCTAGAGTTAAAGAGAAGGAGAGTTTGAGTTTACAACGTTTCCTTAATACAAAATGGTGCAAAATTATATTCGAAATATTTAAAAAATTAATAAGAATCGCTCTCGAACGCGAATAGGTTTTAAAGGCATATTTGCACATAGGCAAACACCTATAACCCTAGCAAATAATTATAGGCCACAGCTACTCGTAGTATGCCCTCGCGAAAGAGATACCAGGAGAGCCGCAGCCAGTACTTAGCCACTTCGTAACAGTCATAAAAATTTAAATTACATAGACATGCAGCTTTAATTAACGTGTTTTTCTTCCAACTTTTATATCCTTGCCGTGTAATATTAAAGAACATTGTAATTCTCGAATACACCATTTACTGTAGTAGTTCCCTTCCTAATAACTTATATCACAATATACTTTATTGAGAAACTTAGCAAAATAATTATAGTAATAAAACAAAATGTTATTTAACATTATTAATTTCATTGTGACAAAGTACAGACCAATTAATACTTACATAATGGGCACAAAGAACCATAAAACGAATATTAAAATCGCCATTACGCCGAGATACTGTGGATGTTCCGTAAATGGCGCCAAAAATGTTGAACTGAAATTGTTAAAATAATATAATATAAAATTATTTCCTTGAATAAGTTATCATTTGAGAGAAGCTGTATATAATGGTGGTAAATCACTTTTACTTTAAGAGATTTTATATAGTTGGTTAAGTTTATCGATTGTTGCATAGTTTCCATACAACATACATGAACTGAATATAAGCTGTGCACCGTAAACAGAACCTTTCAATGTGCAGTACGACTAAAATAATTAAAATAATTTAGATCTTCACTTTGAATTAACGGTTTAAAAGAAAAAAATAACAATAACTGGGTTTTAACTGATTGTAACAAAATGATACATAGCATACGAGCTTGCCAGGCAGACGTTGTTATGCCCTTTTCGACGACCCTCTGTCAAGTCCTATTAAAAATCCTTAAATTCGCAAAAAAAAAATTGTGGGTCACTAATGGGAAAAAAAACTATCCTTCATCTCTCAAGTTGGACCAAACTGCATACGGTGTGCAAATTCGATTAAAATCGGTTAAGTAGTTTTGGAGTCCATCGCTGACACACAACGTGACACGTAATTTGTATATATTCAGATAGTTCATTTGAAGGATGTTTATCTAGTTAATAAATTTATAATATGATACTTACCTAAAGCATTGCGACGCGTTCATTTTATTTTCGTAGCCAAACTGAAAAAATAAATAATAGCAATAAACAATAGCTGAATTATTGTTAACAGTGGTTGTAAAGTATAAACGTATCAAAAACAATTAATTAGAAACAAAATAATATTATACAAATTTTGTTTTAGTAATATTTAATAATAAGTTAAAGTATTACTGTGTGCTTTCATTCCAAAACATTATTGGTAATACACAAATCAATAAACATGGTCGACCGCCAATAACACCAATATATTTGACTATGTTTTCATGAAATCACGTCTAATGATAATATACCAAAATTCAAGCGATATAAAAATTACGTAATTTTATCTAATGGAAACAAAACTCGCGTTTGGATTTCATTAGATATAGAACTTGTATTTATTTAAATATTCGGTAGTAAGTATCAATAAAATATAGTAAGCAACTAAATTCTTAAAAAACTTGGTAGTAGTATCTGATTTAAATTTAAAGGCTTCCTTAAAATGGTATTTATTTCTCGGACAAAATATTTCGTAAACTTAACGGTGTGCAAGGTTTGAGTAAAGCAAATAATTGTTAATTTGTAGCATCATTCACGAAACCTGTAATTGCTTTACTTACTTTACCTTATTCTTTTTATCTTATTATAAGTTAGTTTAGCACGTGACAAAAATGCAAAAATTACATATAGTCACTATAATTACACTCTAAGATTTTTTCCTAAAATCTCTATAGTGAGCTATATTCGTTAACAAACTATTTTTCGTGTTTAAATACTAAAATCGCGCAGACCTTATTATCCTACTTTTCTTCAGCGGATATGTGATATCCATCTTTGGCGGGTTTATTATAACTAATACTGCTACACTGCCAAATCAATTGTAATTATATTGTGTTAGGTACTATAATTGAGCACAATTATCAAGCAATACAAGTATATTTTTTTCTTTACAAGGGCATAAAGGAATATTTTTAAGCGCTACTTAGACTGAAGCCACATACTGTGTTGTCATAAAATCTATTAGATACGTCATTAATCCACACGTATATAATTGAAAAATAAGTAAATAGCTGGAAATCGTATTCAAAATTTTAAACACGTTGATTTCGGTCAAAATTGAATTTTAGGCGGCCACGGACAGGCATTCAGCAGGATGAAGGACTCAACATAAAGTAAATACAAAAGCAGATAGTCTTGTAAGGAACTGTTCACATTTATATAATGGTGATTTTTCCTGGATTCGACAATTTTTATCCGGTCATTTGCTAACGCCGCATGTTCGTCCTGAAATCGTGTCTCACTCACCTGCGTATGAAATTATTTGTCGTCTGCCTGTTGTCGTCATAATTTTAGAGAATATCTTCATTAAGTGTTTAAATACTGAGACAAAAACCCTAAAAATCTTCCTTCAGGATTCATAACATACTTCAGCGATTACGAGAATTTGCCTTAATCATATTATTCTACTGACTTGGCAGACAGGTGATTGCAGTACAGACGTCTAGCGCCCATGACACTGCTCCCTGGCTCCTTGTCTTTACTACTTGTACATCGTATACTACCCACGAAACAAAATGTCATGAGTTCTCCTATTCTGCCACCACGGTGCGTTATTTTCTTATCAGATGTAACGAAAGTTCTATTTTATCAATCTTACGGAAAGTATAGTAGTGTTTCTAGCTTTAATCCGATCCGAAATCCGGATGTTCTGAGCAGAAACTTTCGTAATCTGATAACGGAATCAGATTCAACATCCTAAATTTTGGAAGGGTGATACGTGATAAAACGGAGATAAGGTTTATTTACAGATTTGAATATACGAGTATGTTGTTGACTACAATTGGGTCGACGTGACCGGTGATGGACGATGTTCCCATATAATACAAGCGTAAAATAGCAACTTAATTCTATTACGTTTCTTATGGTAAATTTAGAGAACGGGAAACCTTTTCACTGGTAACGAGGTATTTTTTCAAAGTTCGAGGATTGTCTTAATTCTCATGGTTGACAACGCCTCTATATTTAGATTCTTAATCGAGAATATAAGTAGGTATATATTGACCACTGTATCAACTCACCATCAGGTGGACTGCGAGCTTGTTTGTCACTCTAATTCCTTAAAAAATTGTTTGAGATTTTAGAAACAAATTTTTGGAGATTCGTGCTTACCGGAGTAATTTGAAGCTTAACACAATCTCTTAACGGGAATGTACCCTTTCCAATCCATATTAAATATGCTAAAGCAAGAGCGGTGTAGATCATGCTGTAGCCACAGCATAAGTATGATGTCAGTATTTTAAGGTGGCCGACGCCTGAAAAAATTAAAAAAAACTAAAAATGGCCAAATAATCTCTTTAAAAATATATTAATTACTAAAAATTTCAAGAAGTAACGACAAAAATGTAATAATGATAATGCTCTCCAAACGAGAATTTCGGTCACTGCGGCTGGTCTTAAAGCAGATAAGACAAGATTACCAAAAAAAAAGATTATAATTAAAGTACAGATTACTGATTTTTCATAATGAAAATGTATTTTTTATAGTAGAGGGGGTAAACGGGCACCTGTTAAAAAGTGTCAACCACCGCCCATGAACAACTGCATAGTGCAGGATAAAATTATAGTGCTCAAGTGTATGCGCAAGCACAGATGCACTCTCTATTTCCCTACTCTCATAGTCCGATGGGATAGTAAGCCGATAGGACCAAACAGATATCAGGTGCAGGACCAACGGCTTTACTTGCTTTCCGAGGCATGGGGGTGAGACACCGCCAACTTTCTAACTCCGGGCTCCCAATGTGAATCTATTAATGGAAAAACTCAATAACTGAAGTAGAACTAGATAGGTAACCTTTTTAGCTGCACATCATACTACAAGATGGCCATATGAGAAAGAATAGACGCAGTTTTCCGATGTTCTTCTCCGTTCCTCTCGTTTATCGTTAGGTCTTCATTGATAAAATAATTATTTAATATCAGATCGACAGTCGTTTGTCGTTTGATGAAAATTTACAAACATATACTGTGGATTCTCGTCAATTACAATGTTTACAGAAAAATACGCGTTAGGGTTTAAATGCTTAAATTTTATGTTATTAAAATTTGTTTCATTATTTCATTCTTGTACAATAGTGACGATATATCGTTACTATTGTACAAGAATGAAAATACAGTCTAATAAAACATAAAGACCAGTTCATTGCACTAATTACACCCAAAGTTAAAACAACTCGTTACTTTAAAACAAAAATACAGCGTGGTAATTCATTATGAATTCTCAGCTTTTGTAAGATAGAAGTTTAATTGACAATTATTTTATTTAGGTACACACACTAATCCGGATTTCCAGTATGATATTCCGGTATTTGTAACTTATAAAAGATAAGGCAATTAACATACAATTGAGATTACAAAAAAAAATAGATTTTATTCTAAATTAGTCGTTGACTTAAATATTATTATTTTTTTACTTCGAATAAGAGTGATAAACGATCACACAACCAACTGATGGAAACTGGATTTTGTTGCCCATATAAATCTTCATTTATCCTCAGTTAAGAATCTAAATGCAGATTTTTGTCAGAGCGTTTGAACAGAGCGTTGTCACCCCTGAAGATTAAAAAGAAATGCCTGGCGTCTAGTAAAAAGGTTCTCCGTTTCTCTACATTCAGCATACGAAACACAGCAGCATTAGGTTGCCATTCTACACCGGTATTCTGTGAGAGCGTGGTGCTACTCCGGTCGAGGCGTTCCATTCGTCCTACAAGCATAATAAAACTACAGCATGGTTATACCACGTATGAATCATATACCACGTATCATATGAGGAAGCTTAAAACACTTACTCACCAAGAGCTATCCAAAGAGTTTCTCTTCACGATAGAATTCGTAATGAAGGTATCCGCAAAAGTAACAGAGTAACTGACATAGCTCAACGGATCATTAAGCTAGAATAAAAGATGCAGGAAGTCAATGGATGCAGATGTATGTAAACTTGTGAGGGAGCAGAAAAATAGTGATAATGTCAGTTCTGAATTATATTTTATACGGGGGAGAGCCATGTTGCAGCTTTTATTGTAGTATGAATGAGTAGGCTCGACTGTAATCCTATAATAGTATTATTTTGTATGGTAAGCGTACAGAAGGTGAGACCAGGCATTCCATCTAAGTTTTCAAGCTGAGAATGCATCTGAATTTTTATTCCTTATCTAAAATAGATGAAGACGTTAATAGATCGGAGCATCCACTTATCATCGAGTGGCCTGTGGCCTGTGTGCTCGTTTGTCACCCTTTTTCTGTATAAAACAAAAAATAATAATAAAAAGAACAAACCTCTTAGTATGGGTACCGCTCTCCAAATACCAACAGGATCTTGTTGACTAAGTTGACCCATCGTCAGTTGCAATAAGGTAATTGGTAAACACAGCGCCAAGAGCCAGAAAGAGTATACCACGAGGTACTGCAGGTGTCCATATTTGTAAGCTTCCCGCGGGAGTCGAACCAAGTTGAACAGCGTAAACGATATCGCAATAGTACATACTTGCGTCTTGACGGCATCGTAGGTCCTTCTCACTGTCTGAAACAGATTTTTTTTATTGATTTCATCAATCACAATAATAATGACCTCCAGACCGAGTTCGGTCACGGCGGCCGGACACAATGGAAAATGGTCATCTGCGCACGACAGAATTATAGTGCCCAAGTGTATCCGCAAGCACAGGCTAACTCACTATTCCTCCTCTCCTATATTCTGATGGGACAGTAATTCGACATAACCGGAGTGAGAAGCCATTTTTCATTTTTTAGCAAAGTAGGGTTAGTCGCGCGATCAAAGCGAATATATCTCATTTCTCGAAAACAAAACGTTTTCACTATTTATTTTTCGACGGTAAACTCAAGGTAAATCAGAACTGAATATAAAGAATGCTTCAGATATTTAGTCCGCCTATGCCTGGTATAAAGCGCAGAATACATTATATATACCTGGAAATATAAAGGTCAATAATTAAATGTATATAATGTAACTTCTTATAAAACTAACAGTTGGGGTGGTATCTATAAAGAAAATCGAACATTCCACCATACTAGTATATAATGAACTAAGAAGCGAGAATTCGAAAATTTTAAATATTATTAGATTTAAATTAATCGTAAAATTCGAATTTAATACTACGTAGGGAAATTTATTAATTAAGCGAAACTATCCAGCTTAAATGTTTAAGCCCAAAGGAACTTAGAGTTTTTACGGATTGTTAAAAAACAAATGCGGGTGCAGTATCTGGAACTTTCTCGGAAGACCTGAACATCCATATATATACACTACACGGTATGTGTGGGTATTATTCAAGTGGCCATAACAATAGATGCCAGGAAGGTAAACGCGTGCCGATTTTACGGGTTGCAATGTGATAAACTCTGGGCTAATATATACAGGGTCGGGAAAAGGTTTCTTTGTATCTTACACACAAATTAAAAACAGTTGGTTTTTAAAGGAATGTCCAAAATCTGCCTGTGAAATAAAAGCATCGGGTATTAGTTGCAAATACTTTAATGACACGGACTAGCTGCATACCTAAATGAACGTTAAAAAAATTTCTATTCGACTAACATTAATCGCCTAACGTCATGTGGTGAGTAATAAATGACTAGGGATACCCAATCGATTGTAATCGATCTTTTCAATTTTTCATCAGTTCATCTGTTGCATATTTTTAATCTAAATCACATTCTGCTGAATTTATTTTGAATAAAGTGCAAATAGAATATAGTAGTTTTATGTTGTTGGAAGACCGTACTAAAAATTGTTAAATGTTTCGGTTTCTTAAAATTCCTACTAAATTATAAAAACCATAATGTTAGAAGTTCTATTATAACCTCGAAATCCGATACTTTTTTTGAAATATATTTTTTTTGCAGCTAGTCCGCTATAAAAATAAAATCATATAGGAATTCTCTAATGATCGACAATACAACACACAATTTTCTGATGCTCTTGGTTCCAGGGCGAACAATGTATGGGCGCGAAGCAATGTCCTTTAATTACATTTAAGTATAACATATATGTGCCATTTTCCTCGATAACTTGTTGCCATCATGCAGGTAGTGACATAATCCCCTCGCTGTAGAAATCTTGTGATTTTTGATGAACTGGTTTTGACATTCCCCTCTTAATGTTGACTTAACACTACTCAAGGAATTTTGAAATTACCGAAACATGAAAATCGGGGAGTTCAAAGTCAGAACTATAATGTGGATGCTTTAACCGAGCTCTCTCAAATTTTACTGAGTGGTCAAAGATGTGAGTGGTCTGGCGTTACCGTGATGAAAGACCTGTTTCTTATCTGTTGATCAATTCTGGCTGTCTTTACCAAATTTCTTGCTTAAGCTTCATTAGTCGTCACCAGTAGAGATTCGAATCAACGATTTTGGTCGGCGGTAAAAGCTCATAATAAACGATGCTTAGATTATCATCGTTTCTTAGATTATTATCAATAATCTAAGAAACGATGGCCTTCCAATCCCATCATACACACGACATCACCTTATCGCATGTTGATTCGGGTTTTGCTACAGTCCGTGGAGCTTGACTAACCTTTGACCATGATCTTTGAACATGTGAATGTTTTTGTCGTAGTTGTCGTAGGTTTCATTATGTTTCACTAGAGAATTGCAATTGAGTTGTTTCCTTCAATGAGTTCGTGTGTTACCCAAATATCAAGCTTTTTTGTACAGCCAGACTTTTTGATATGGGTTAAGTCTGTTTTGTAGTCAATCCTTAATTTTTCGGCTACAAACAAGCCGATCTTCCTATAATGGCGTCGACTTTAATCATATGAGGGCGACCAGAGCGCGCTGCATCGTCGACATCAAAATTGCCGGATTTAAAACGCTTGAATCAAATTTGTGCTACTAAGTATTACTGACCCTGAATTAAGTCACTAAACGTCACATAGTTTTTTCGCGGCCTGCGTCGCATTATTCCTTCGTAAGATAGTATTTATTCGTAAGATTCACTCATTTTGGTGGACATAAAAACAATTTAAAAATGGCGGGAAATTGTTTTTTTACTTTTATTTTTCTTTTCTTAATATCATTTAATAATATCCTTATACAAACAGTGCAACCAAAGAGATTTTTCTTCAATTTCATACAAACAAAATACGTTGAAAGAAATAAACTTTTTCCCTGACCTATTAAGAATCGCATCAGGGACTAAATGAGATACGTAAATGCAACAATGTGACTCTACAGTGAATTAAGGGACACATTGGACTTAGGGCAATGACGCAGTAGACGATCTGACCAGGGGAGGATCGGCTCTAGTAGGCGACTAGACCGAAACCGATCATGCAGATTCTCTTTGGGAACGTTCGTCCATTGATACGTAAGCACTAGAAAAGTCTAAAAGACTGTAGGCAAGCCAGGGTGACCCTAAGAGCAATAAAGAGTCCTTTATCCAAGGTTTTAATGAGACTAAACGTACCATAGATCTGGATAGAAACGAACGCTATTACGGGCCGCAGCTCTATTAACAAACACTAATTAACCATAGGTGTTACGGACAGTAACCTGTGCAGGGCAAGTATGAGGAAGGAGAAAATGGCAGCCCACGTATTGCTGGCGTGTCCAGAGGTTCGTTTACAAAACTAAATATTCTAGATCACTCCTTGAAATTATTAGCAATATCAAAGTACTGCCAAACTTTCTACAAATATTCCATGGCTCTAATAATTACGATATTACTGCCTATACGCAAAATATACACTTAGATGTAGAGTTAAGGTAAATAGCCGGCCGTAAACTAAACTATAGATCATTTTTTACAAGCAAGTGCTGTGATTATATTCATAATTTTGAAATACAAAATAATTGTTTTATTTTTCTAATTTGTTAATTATAAGTAGGTACTACATAAATTTATTCTCACGAATTTCAAAAAGACAAAAGGAATTTTTAACAAACAAATAACAAATGCCAATATTAACGTTTCTTTGTATTGGATGAGAACAATGAACGAGTCTGTCAGAGACTGATGCTATCATTACACGCAAAAAGGAGGTAAACCAATTTCAATAAATTAGTTTCGTATTCGTGACATTCGTATTTTCATGTAAATTAATTATATAAAAACAATTACTCGTCTCGCGTAGTGTTGGGCTACAATCCACTACAAGAGTGAAGACCTGCTGAAATAGGTAAATGGATGCAGCTGGTTCGAGATCGTACTTTGTGGCAATCAATTGGGAAGGCTTCCATAGCAGTGGACTTATATATGCTGTAATAGATGGAAGGATGGACAAAACTTAGGCCTCCCCTATAGACTGTGTCATTTCGCTATAGTTATCACGTATCACGTTCGGCAGGCGGATCGGCCACCGCAGTTTTACATTAATTTGAGTTGTTATCAGGAAGATTCTGCTGCCCACCTCCTGTTTTGTTTCCCTTTGACACCTCTTACGACACGCACGGGACGATAAGGCATAGTGGATATTCTTACACTATCACCACAGGATCAAAACAGTTATTAAAAATAAAAATAATCAGTTCCCCACTGCTGCCTCTTACAATACATATGGGACATTATGATGTAGTGGATATTTTCACACCACCACTACACGATTAAAAGAGTTTATATATGTATGTTTATATGTCTGGTGGGGATTACATGAAAGGCGAATTTTTTAAAAAAGTCGATAGTACGCTGTTAAGTATGTATTATACGTGTTAGAGCCACGCTGCAGCTATATTATGATTGTAACACGAATGGGCCGGCTCGACCGGGGAAGGACCATGGTCTCACAAAATACCAGAGTAAAATAGCAGATTAATACTGTTGTGTTTCGTACGGTGAGTGTAGAGATCCGGAGACCATATTTTACTACAAACGAGGTATTCCATCTTAGTCCTCAGGGGTGACAATGCATCTGCATTTTGATTCTTGATCGAGGATAAATGTAGATGTCTATGTGCCACAGCATCAACTTACCATCAGGTGGACTGTGTGCTCGTTTGTCACGTTATTCTATAAAAAATTCTATATTCTTCTTATTTGTTTATTTTACCTGAGATCATTTAAACTAGTTCCTTGTATATTATATTGTTAACATGGAATAAATATTTTCCTTTCTTTCATTCGCTATAAAAGTTCTCGTATTATTGGCTAGTACAAATTCCAATATAATAGGTAATCAAGCATAGTTTGTAAGAAATCGATGTATAGATTGTTAGAAGCAATGCCTGATGTTTTTTACACGTATTTATTATTGAACGATTCTGCTTAGTCATTGGGCGACGAGACAACTGAAGTAGTCTATGCAAAGCTTGTATATTGTAAAGGTAGAGGTTGTTCCTCTATTTTGTGTTTCGTTATTTTCAATTTATTTTTGTGGTGTTTCAAGATTTATTTAAGTGTACATATCGTGGTCTATCGTTCGCATAGTATCTTGATTGACAATTTAATAAAGTTGACTAAACAGTCTTAAGATTTCAAGGATCGTGCTCTTGTGATAAATGGCAGTAAATAAGACTATTTAAAATTTAGGTCTATGTAAAATCACAGCGTTATAGGTCTTGCGGTTGGTAATTTGTCTACCGTCACTTTTTTGTAAGAAAGGCACTTGTTCACAAATGCACAGTTAACAGGGTAACGGTTATAAGTGAACTTACTAAGTAGATGATAACTTCGGGTTGAATGTTTATGCATAAACTAAGGCTAAAATCACTAAGCTGCGGCGCTACGAATCGCGGACTTTAATTCGTTGGAAGTTCGAGTGGAATAATATTTTGTAAAACCTATAAATAACTGTTCCGAGTGTGGGTTTTCATACTAAATACGGGTATGTGGAACTGAAAATGTAAAAGAATTTCTTTGTTTGGAAGACGCTATTGTATTTTTTTAAACTTATATAATAAGAAATAAAGTGAGAAAAGTAGAACGGAAAAGTAACTGGCAGGGGATATTACAAGATGCCATCTGTAGGAGAGGCAGTGGCAGTCTTTTTAGCTGAGAAATTTAAAAGGTCGTAACGATGATGATGTTGATGCAGATACTGTCAGATGTATAAAATGTATTACAACGTGATATATACCATATAAGCGTTTGGTTCAAAGCAGGTGGCGGGTGTTTGATAACCGTACGGAACAAGGTATTATCGCCAGACACTTACTTTGTTCTGTGGGGGCTTTAAATTATCTTTCCGAGTCTTGGTGTAATAATTCCTTGTAATAACGCTTGCATATAACTCCTCCACGATACATGAGATTTTTCTGCGGTAAGGTTTTGATTTAAAACTACAATATTTTTATGTACTCGTTGTTAACCAATTTTGTTTTTTAGTTTTCACTCAAACTGCCAAACCGCCGAATACACTCTACTAAGTCCTGAGACTGAATTTAGAAACAGTTTAACCAGCGTGCGGTGGGGTAGGAGTTTCAGTCAGTTGCACTATGCTAAAATTTAAAAAAAAGTGAATAAAACTACTCAAGCGCTGTAGCAGTCTGTTTAGGTCCTGGAGTATTTTTTGAAATTATTAATATCAATACCTTAATTATTAACCGGAAGTGTCAAGCTTTGGCAACCAAAGTACAAGTTGTTCGACATCGTAACCATTGGCCAGGGATTGTTTACTTTCTACTGGAGTTATATTTATCCATACCGCTATCTCACAGTTTATTTCTATATAGAATAAAGGTGCCAACGAGCACACCGTCGATTTGATGATTGTGGTACGTGGTAAGTGGACTCCGTGGTGCATATTATACACCTACACCTATCGTCCGTTAAAAATATAAACGGAATATATAAATGGATCTATTACTGTAACCCATGAGCTCCAAGGTAGAATGCCTCGCAACCAGTAAAAAGACTCTCCGGATTTCTACACACACCGTACAAAACAAAACAGCATTAAGCTGCTAATTCACGATGATATTATTTGAGGGCGTGTTCCTTAACTGATAGAGTTGATCCATTCTTGCTACAACAATAATATAACTGCAGCATGACTCTGCCACATAAAATATATCACAAGAATTTTCGGAGCTTTCCCTAAGCAGTCTTTTACGACTCGCATCATTTAATTCTCCACAAAAAACTTCATCTATAAATATAGTTAATTATAATTCAAGGATATTATAAGTGTAATAACTCGCTTAAGACTATCGCGTGTAACAATTCATAAAAGAAAAAAAAAACGAAAACAACCGGCTTAGTGAAAATTCACCCAAAGACATGTGCATCGTATTTGTGACCAATAATAAGTAGCATATTTCGATAATCGGTGCGTTTCTTTAAAAGAATTACGAACGCTTAATGTTGGAACGCAATATGATTGATGACTTCGAAAAATGATCAGCTATAAACGATTATATGCTGAAAAATCGACCGTAACTGCAAATAAAACGAACTGCAAAACTAAAAAAAATCATCAGTTTCAATTCCGCCTTTCGACTACAGCTAGGATTAGAGAGAATAACGTGAGCATCAGTAGAGTTAAAAGAATTTCTAGTATTTTAAAAATATAAGTATTTAATAAATTACTGCTAAGAAATCTCCATGGAGTGGTGAGAATTAGACGCTGGTTTAGTAATACAGAGAAGAAAAAAATTAAACAGAAGTGATATTTGAAGGTACAATATTATGTTTATATTTAATTATTAAAAAATAAGTATCCGACATTATTTCTGACTGATTTATCCATCCTAAGGGCAAGGAGTGGCGTCGAGACTGATAAAGGTATGATATTACGATATCCCATCCAGTTGTCAACTCTGGAGTAGGCTAGGTGGTCTGTGACTCAGGAAAAGACTGTCCACTAGACTGTTTGTAGGTATGGTTGAGTAGCAGCTTAATATGGCTGTGTTTCGTACGGTGAGTGTAAATTTTACTGGATACGAAGCGTACCATTTTAGTCGTTAGGGGTGACAACACATCTGCTTAATCTTAATCGAAGGTAAATGAACTGTTTACGGTAAGGTATATATGAATGTTTTAAAAGTTATGTAAAATTATATTCCTTAGTAAAAGTAACTAAACAACATAAATTTAAAATATTTATTTGTATTTATAATTTCTCATTATAGTCTAAATAATAAAGCGCCCAAAAATATTTTAATACACTAAATTAAAACATTTTTGGATAACTATGTTTATATAATGTTTATATGTTTATATAAAATTAAAGTGGATTCATTAAATCACGCGTTATCGCTCGGCATTTGTGTAATAAAATTGCCTCAAGCAAACGTTTATTCGTCCTTTATTACGAATCTGTACTCACAAATAACCTCATAACACGCATCAATTACGTATAATCGGCATTAAATGACATACATACAGAAAGATCACGACCCTAATAAATCTGTACTCGAAACTGCCCACACACACATAAAAAAACAAAAGAATGATTTAAGACTACGCCACCGCTTCTTGATTTTATGACAATCTGACAAAAAGACAAATATCTGAAAATAACTTATTTCATTCTTGAACTACACAGACAGTAATGTGTATTAACATTTTACTCAGGTTGATTGCGGTTACTGCATGGCATATTTTATTGCCTCAAGTATAAAAGCACGACACTTGTAAACTGACAATGAACGAGAAGATGACGGAAGAGGTGCATGTGCTCCAAAGGGCTAGTCAGGAGTTGGCAAAAGGGAGGATGAGAATGACTTGCATCAGTTTCCGGTTTTACACAGCTCGCAGCTATATGCAGCTTGCAACCTTGCAAATTTTAATCTAAAATGTGTTGCTGTGAATTAAAATTTAAGAAAGAGTTTTAAGTACAAAAGTCTAAAATGACTGAACGTCCATTTAAAAAAAAACTTACTTTTTTGCTTGAACTATTACCCTCAGAATAGATTATTTGCATCCAAAAAACAGTGTGCGAAGCGCAACCGGCAGTCGGAGAGCGCAGCGTAAAAACAGTATGCGCAAAGCAAGCAGACAATTCACCTCCAAACAAAAATTTTTCCGTGAGGTCTCCTGTTCGCAACACTACTAGGTATTATAGTAATAATATTTTGAGTACCTACGCACTAATATCAAAACTGTTTACGAGGTCTGGAGTCTGGACATCATACTACATTTTAACCATCAATATTTTTTTAAAGTCAGTTTTATGATATGAGCAGGTACTAAGTCAGTTGACTATTTACATACATATACATTTGAAACGCCAACTCACAAATCACTGTCGTTTTGTTAGGTATGATGAGTTCTTACCCACGGACTTGACGGAATGACCTGAAGGTGTACTTTAGTAATCGCTATTGGAACTGGTCGCCGAGTACTACTAGGTGTGCCGAGTTTGAGCTTGTTTTGTTAGGTATGATGAGTTCTTAACTCCGAACTTAACGAAGTGACCTTAAGGTGTACTTTGGTAAACACTATTCGAACTGGTCGCGTACTACTAGGCAGTACCGAGTACTACCTGATGGTGTACTAAAGTATACCATTAGGTCACTCCGTTAAGTCCGGAAGTAAAAACACACCATACCTAACAAAACGAGCCCAAACTCGGCACACCTAGCCAGTTCCAATAGCGATTAGTAAAGAACCTACACCTTCAGGTCACTCAGTCAAGTTCGGAGGTAACTCATCATACCTAACAAAACAAGCCCAAACTCGGCACACCTAGTATTACTCGGCGACCAGTTCTAAAAGCGATTACTAAAGTACACCTTCAGGTTACTCCGTCAAGTCCGGAGGTAAGGACTCATCATACCTAACAAAGCGAGCCCAAACTCGTCACACCTAGTAGTACTCGGCGACCAGTTCTAAGAGCGATTACTAAAGTACACCGTCAGTCACTCCGTCAAGTCCGGAGGTAAAAACTCATCATACCCAACAAAACGAGACCAAACTCGGCACACCTAGTAGTACTTGGCGACCAATTCCCATAGCGATTACTAAAGTACACCTTAAGGTCACTCCGTCGAGTCCGGAGGTAAGGACTCATTATACCTAACAAAACGAGCCCAAACCCGGCACACCTAGTTATACTAGTCCAGGTGTTCCAGTATTAATTACTGAAGTTCACCTTCAGGTCACTCCATGAAATCCGGAGGTAGGGTCTTATCATAACTGACAATACCAGGCCAAAGTCCACAGCTAACATCTCACTGACAGTAGAGGGCTCCCAGTGCCAGGCAGTCTGTAGGGTAAGGTATTCGTATTTCGTATGTAAGTCTAATTACTCTATATTTTTATACTCTATATACTATATTACTCTATATATATTTTTGAGGTATAAGAAATCAAAACTTTCAAATTATCAAAATAATTTTATTTGAATACGATTCCCGCAGCCAACCGTTCGTACACTCGTGTGCGTGACCCGTGTCAATGGATCGATTCTATACCTATATTAATTTTGTAAACGCGTCCTTCAAAAATCTTAACGTAAACACCAGGCCTCGGCCGGCAGTGACTCTATAGCTCTGCACAGGCGTTTACGCAAACATCCGCACGTATTATTTCAGAAATAAGAATATGCGATTTAAAAAAAACTATTAGTTGGACAAAAAATTAAAACACTATAACGGTAATATGTTGAATGTATAAAAATCTGCCAAAAAATCAGAATGATTACATGTATACTAGTATGG
>DWHP01000538.1:0-19390 GCA_018247895.1 Parnassius honrathi
TGCGTTCTGTCACTTAAATATGAAATAATTAATTTAAGAGCATCACTTCTTACACCGTAGTGTTGAAGTTTCCTGATGAATGTTTCATGGTGAACACAATCGAAGGCCTTGGATAGATCACAGAATATACCCAAGGCATCCTGTGAATTCTCCCATGCATTAAAGATATATTTAATAAGCTCAACACCAGCATCAGTTGTCGAGCGACCCCTTGTGAAATCGAATTGATTTTTATGAACACACAACAAACACTCTTTGTATTTCATCTCTTTGACCTTTAAATTTATTATTATCTAATAAAAGGTAGGTTAGGTATAAACAACACAATTGACGGCCACAAAAAATATTTATTTTGTATTAGGTTATCATTAACATTTAGTTACTAACGATATACTCAACCGCTTTAACAAATATAGCGGGTTTAAATGCAATAAAGAGTTATTTACCGTATCATACCAAATCATCCAAAAATTATCTAGGTATATACAATTTCATTAGGGTTTTGCTTTATCGCAGAATAGATCTTAAAATCACCCCGATTTTAAGATCTATTCTGCGATCAGCACTCTACCAGAGCAGTTAGTTTTTTTCAAAGAAATGTGATAAACCAGAACAATTTCCATCTTATGACATTTGTATCTAAGGCCCGATTAACATTTTGAGAAGTGACAAGTGCGAGTGATAAGTGCAACGGACAAATGACAAGTGATAAACGCGTATTTTATTCACACTTATCACTTGTCACTGTTTCACTAACTTGTTTAGAAACGCCAATTACCCACAGTAGACTTAAAAATAAGAACTTTAGTAAAGATGAAGAGCCTTATAAGTTATAATATAAATTTTGACATGTACATTACTTATAATATCATGAAAAGAAACATTGTATCGTAAACATTTTCATTTAATTGCTAATTTAAATTTTACTCATATTTATTAATATGTTTCCACGTTCACGGCACAATGCATAATATTTAAGTGAGAAATGAATAGATGTTTAATTTAATTAAATATTTATAGTTATGTTTTGGATTTTCTACCAAATTAAACATTATAATGTATGTCTTTTAAATAAAACTAGACTGTACTGTAAGACTAGATTTTTTTAAGATACAATATAATATCACAGATTTCGTTTTACTAATGTATGTATCTGATCTCAGATTGCTTTCAGATATGAATAAGTACAAAGCTGTCTTCAAAATGTATGTACATGACATAGATATCGTATCTTTTCACTGATAATTCTTTCAACAAGCACGCACACTACCGGTGGGCTTGCCTAATATACGAGACATGTTCTATTGACAAGATAATGACAGAGGACTGTTACGGTCATTTTACATCTGACAAAAAACAATGGGATTTTATAGTTACCTATGTAATTGTTAAAAATTAGTGTACTTATGTGTAAAGTTTTTAACACTTTTAGGAGACTTACACTCACAAGAAAACACTCAAATTTAAGTATATTGTGTACAAGTAAAGGTGCCAAGCGAACAAACAGATCTAATTATATTTGGATGCCATGGCCCGTCTTCACTTCCTATAATTACCTTGGATAAAGATTATATGGGCAGCTATTTTTTTTGCTATATGAAATACAAAAAGATTAATTTATTAGTATCTCAACTCCCGTATTCACGTCATAAATACTATGTAGATAATGCCAATAGTATTTCATTTTTAACCACTGTCACGCACTCCACAAAGTACATAACTGAAATATATGCAAAGGAAAGTCGCTTTTATTTCTAGTCGTTAAGATTCACAGTAATATTTAGCTTTAATTTTCAATGTAAGATCACTGTAGGCCATGTATACTTAATGTGGAAGTCGTGACGTTGTGATACAGATCTTTGTTTGGGTAGCTTTTTATTGACATTCGTTGATTAGAGGTTCTCGAACCTCTCAAAGTTATTATATGGTATTTGACGTCGATATTTTCATCCAACTGCTTTTAAAAATTTAGAGCCAATCGGCAACTAAGTGTAAAAGATTTAAACTTACAGATATATTAGCTATAATGCCTGTAGCTGCCTGTAACTGGTACTGACTATAAACTTATTCGACTAAGCAAGCCATTGAAATATGAGCTTTTGGTAATTTTTAAATAAAGGTATACGAATAGAATGCGATATATGGTGTAAACTTCTTAATAAGTAACTTAAAAAAATTTTCTGTTCTTCATACAGAATAACTTACTTTGAGTCCAGTTGCTACATGCAGCCCTCTTGAAATATAAATGAAAATATCGCTTTGTGGTATCAAATTCAACGTACATTTAATGCTTAGCTCGTCTGCATCTTCTAACTTATATCAAAAACATTCAACAGGTTTTATTAAATTAAAAAGAGTTCCTCTGTTAGTTTTAATTGATAGCTTCTGGCAATGTTCCAAAATTGTCAGTGGTCGAATTCGGCTAGAGGGACATCATCATCGTAAAGATAAGCGCATACAAGTTAAAGTAGCCAGATCTTATCAATATTATTTGTCGTAGATGACGTCACGATCGAAGTTATCATTCCTTCTCATTTATTTCGACCACCGCATTATTTTTGAAGAGATAAAAATAACTTATAATTACTTTTCAGCTTTTGTTATCTATTTACTATATTTTACTAAGTATAATTTTAACAGAATTATATTGTCTAGTAGTGGAACGCATTTAGGCTGTAACTATACTGTATGTTTTTGTAATTTATAAGAATTTCTACTTTAGTTTGGCAAAAAAATGGATTTTGATGCACTGGAAATTACTCTACCATTTTTTATAGGATAGGGTGACAAAGTAGCACACAGTCCACCTGATGATAAGTTGCTGCAGCCCGTAGACATTTACATCTATCCTTGATTTAATCCAAAATGCAGATGCGTTTTCTCCCGTGAGGAAAAAGATGGAATGCCTCGTTTCCAGTAAAAAGGGTCTCCGTTTCTCTACACTCTCCATACGAAACACAGCAGCATTAAGCTACTATTTTACGCTGGTATTCTGTGAGAGCGTGGTCTTTCCCCGGTCGAGCCGGTGCATTCGTGCTACTATTATACAACTAATATAACTGCTGCATGGCTTTACCACGTATAAAATCCTCGACATGATCGTAAGAGGAGGCTAATGGGAAATGCCAGAAAGCCTTACAGCTTCCAATAAACCTACCGGCTGTATAACCATCTCGTTTACGCCAGGCGTAAAATAAACTGACGACGGACATCAGCGGCATGGGTGTAAGCCTTATGGTACTGAGATCGTAAATTCACCCACCAAGCGTGATGATTAAGACAAATTCTACTTACAAAGGAGAGGTCCATATCCAGAAGTGGTGTTAAACGGTGAAGAAGTGTAGGTGGATAGTTGTTTACAGCTTTTACCACTTAGTTAGTCTATGTTTATGTCTAGTCTATGTCTTAGCTTAGTCTATGATTAAAACATTATTCTAAGGCTAAAAGGGTTTGGGGTCTGTATGTGTAATAATATACCATACATATATACATATATAAACATTCACCTGTGGATGTCACCCAGAGGGGTAGGCACAGACTACAGACTTCGTTTTGGCCTGATCCTGACCACAGAACACTTACTCTTAGCAGAGATCCTGACATACCTCTCTCGCTTCCATATACCTACGCGTACATGCCCGTCGGTTAAGGATACCCTTAATCTGGCCAATTTTCGATACGTCGCCAATTTGATCGATTAACTTTCGTGTAGAGCGTCTCTGTAATAATATTAAAAAAAATAACTAGATACCTCTTTATGTAAGAGAAGAGAACGACCACACTGCATAGAAAAGGTTCATATATTCTTTTTTTCAATTATAAATGTTAAACGTCTAAAATCCACATAAGCAAAGCTTCGTGACTAACATCATCTGATGCAATATTAAAAAAATTCAGTCAGAACATTAAAAATTTCATACCGAATTTTTCAATACTTAAAAATCGGGTTAGGACTTTTCCTTTCAAGAAAAAAATTGAGATACAGCCTTCAAAAGAAAAATCATTAAAATTCGTTCCACATTCGCTAAACATCGCATAACCTTCGCGTACCATAGATAGAAATAAAAATGTACGGTCGAAATGAGAACCCTATTTCAGCCGTCTAAAAACACATAGGTGCTTACTATGCCGAAGCTTCAAAGAAAACTGGGAGCTGAATTACACAACATTTAATGTAAATACAAGTAAAATTCCTTTCGAAATCGTATATTGGATTGACCTTGTAGAATGGGGATAAATACCTCCCCGAGATCGGTGTATACATTAGCAATTTAATATAGGGTTGCGGTATATTGTTTCAAAATACTATAAAATTCTACGCATTTTACTGGGAAAAGTCAAAATAGCATGTCGTATGTTGCAATATATAATACTTAAATCTGTTAAATGATTAATTGAGCAATTACTAAGGTTTAACGACATATTTTCAGTAAATATTGATGACATAATGAAAATTTTGGTAACGTTTAAGTGTAGGTATTGCATCGCATTGTTGTATAATTTCACCTAATATCTTTGGATTATTTTTTAATGAATAGACTTTACCTCAAAGACACATGAGTAGTACCTGGAGAGTGGTATAAATTTGAGGAATATGTGTCTTGCCATGTTTGCCACAATTGTCACGCTTAACGCAGGTGGCTTAGCAACCACAGTTTTTTATTAATTTGTGCAGTTATCAGCGAGATGCTGTCCATCTCCCGTTTAATTTTCTTCTATAGCTTCTTACGACATCCACGGGATGATATAGGGTAGTGGATTCTCTTACATCCTTAAGTGCGGAAAGATTTTATATATATTTTTTATAATATAAGGTTAACAAACGCGCACACAGTCCTGATAGTAAAAGGATGTTGTGTCCAATAGACATCTACATCTATCCTCAATTAAGAAAAATGCAGACTAAGATGGAATGCCTCGTTTCTAGTAAAAAGGGTCTCCAGATCTCTATACTCACCCTACGTAACACAGCGGCATTAATATGCTGCTATTTTGCGCTGGTATTCCGTGAAGATATTACGGAAATAAAAATATGATAAGATAATGACATTTTAGTGTCACGATATTTTTTTTAAAGTCGTTAACCGTTATATACCAGGGCTTTCTCTTGTATCATGAAAGTAATAAACTCACATTTTGCTCCGTTGCAGGGACACGGACAAAGATACCCACCAGTGTACTACGGAGCCGTCCTTATACATTGTAAATGATCTTGAATAATACTCGACTCCAAAATAAATTTCCACAGTACTTAAGTTGGTTTTGAAATGATGAATTTAATTCTACGATACAGTATCTTAGCAGCTTGCTCTGTACTGCGAAATTCGCAAGCATTAAGACCCTGAGTTACCATGGCACAGTAATGTATTTAGCATAAGCTACCAAAAATTTGTATCCTTAAATCAGAGTCACTTCGGTGTGGAATATCTTCTAATTGAGGTAGTATCTGAATATGTTCCTCCAAAGAATTGACAACCCTAAAACGGGGTGAATGTACAGCTAGACAGGGGTGGCGACACGCATGCGTGCTCTCTGTTTTGATCCGTCTCTATTCAAATGTGCGGACCGATTTAAGCAGTTTTAGGCAACGCGGGGTTCAGTTCTATTAACATAACTTTTGATACGCAACAATATTATATATTACTGGCATGATTGTTATTTGTCTTTGAACTATATACCTATAATAGATTATAAATCTTTTACCATGGTCAAACGTGGTGCTTATGTCAAATTATTTCACGGTGGGACAAGCCCACGCTCCATTCACAAACAGCATTTTCTTACGCTAAGCTGAAGCTAATGGACTAAACGAGATACCATACTCTATAATACGCTATATATAATATGTATAGCACGTCTAAAGACGAAGCGTCAGTATCGTCGTGCGAGTCCATTAGTACGAGACTTTTGGTGTTGCGATAATCATGTGATCTTTTGGTGGTGCGATTGACGATCGCAGAAACAGGTGTCTCGAGATTTGCTTGTCAGGCGTGAAATAACATACATACACATAACAGCGGGAGAGGTCCATGTAACAGCAGTGGATTGTTGGGGGCCGGCGATGATTCATTTTTTGAGTTAATGTTTCCACAAAAATAAATTTCGACATAGCATATGCAAAATTCAATATATTTTAAGGTAATTTCATTTCATTAATTCGAGATATATTTTATTATTCTTCAGAGAAAGGTGTTTATGAAGATGAGAAACATACAGTCTTCTATTTATGTTTTGAGTGGATGACTCTCAAGATGTATGCGAAACTCGCCGCCAGCCACCGCCAAATCGCTTTTACTGAGACATACAATGTACTGTCATGGTAAATATACGCTGTATTGCAGTGCCCTGAGTAGCGGCCGCTCAAATTATTTGGAAAATCGATCACGCTAAACGGCTCTGCACGCTGCATGCACTCTACTTAAACTTGGGCTTGGCTACTAAGGACAATGTATAATAATAAGGAAAAGCGTTTGACAAGCGTGCCGGAATCGCTACACTTACGTCACTGCATCCTTTTTATAATTAAAATGATAAACAAGCTTACATTTTTATAATTAAAATGATAAACAAGCTTACACTTTTTCTGGTGAACCGACTTCAAACAAAGAAGGCTGAAAAAGCGTTGTCACTTGAGGACTAAGACTGAGAGAAGAGAAAGAGAGAGGGAATGCTCTACAGCCTGTAGTTATACTGGTTCTCAATGATGTCAACGAAGTGAGTAGTGTATGACCACAACGTGTGTGTAGTGCGCGAATTATGCCGGCGTTTTTAACGCATTTCTGTAGATATTGCAAACCAAGCTTATTAACATATGCAAAAAGATGCTATAACTTAAATTTTTATTAGTAAATTGAAGAAAAAATTATCATTATACTATTGAACTTCTTGATGCGACACACAGGGTAAGATTTGTAAAAAAGTATGTTGGTTGCTTCAAGATCTTGTTTTTCAATGTTTGAAGAAGCAATATTGTTGCTAGTTTTTCTCGAAATTAGTTGGTTACGGAGGTCTTTTCATTATCGCAATCAATACATTTTAGCCAGGACTAAATATAATCCCGTGAAGTCTCATTTCGATGTCAATTTTCCTGGTCTCCGGAATGTTGCTAAGTACCCATAATACGGTCTACTCATATTATTTCTAGAATCGAAGCCAAATAAAAGTAAATGCTTGAGAAACCAAATTATAATATATATTGGCTGTATACATAGATCATAGAATGTTTAGATAGCGCAACGCGCTGTAATTACGTTTCAAAACATGGGCCAGAATTGACGATTTTGTGTGCGTACCGTAAGAATATCGATTCTTTTTTATCTTTTTTTTAATTTGCACCGCGAATTCATAATCACAGACTACATAGACTCCCACATATCGATTTTGTATGAATTGGTCCAAAAATAAAGGTGTTCAAAATGGTCCTGCTTCTTTCAGCTTTTTTGGACGAATTCATAATTGGACAAAGTATCGTACTCAAATTTATACACATTCATAGATAGATAGAACGCTTATACAAATTTTAAAAGCAATCGGTCCGGAAAAGCTTAGAATAATTACACAGGTTTAGGCAGGGTAATTGTAAACATTGGGGAAAAAAACTTTACGAGTTGTTACTAATTTCTATAAAAATGTAGCGTATACATTTTATGGCAATGAAAACGTACCATATAGTAGTAGAACATGTTTCAAATGATATACAATAGTAATAATTACACTAAGCAGTATACACATTTTTGAAATTGACTGTGTACAATTGCCCTATTGATTTTCACCTATCTTTGCATAAGTACGTCTATTTTATTTATTGTATGCTTATTTATCACTATTATTATATGTTGCTTTCAGATGGATTATTTGCAATATGGGGTCAATGTGAACAAAACAAAACTTGCTGTATTTGCAATATGAAAGCAATACTGATAACAATTACGATATTTGAGGTTAATTGTAAACAAATTAAAAAATTTCATTAAAATGTCAGGGGGAAGTGGTAATAATATTATTGGTGGAAATATTTTTGAACGAATCTTTCATTAAATTAATTTTGATTTAAATACTTTTTGTTCTTTTACGACCGTCCTATTATTTTTTTTGCATATTCGAGTATTACATTTAAGTTTAGATTTATTTACTTCTGTTATTTTAACCGCTAAAGTGCTTCATTGCTAGTCAAAACTTTTCCAAAAGCCCTAGGCTTCTAAAACTCGACACTACAGCCTTTTACATTTCTGTGGAAATTTGTTTTGATTTAATTAGTCATAGTACTGTCCGATGAAATATCAGTTCCAGCGTTTAATGTATTTGCCTTTACATGAGAATTTTCCTAGTAGAGCTTTTGGTAGACTCATTCTGTCTAGGCTTGATTGTCTGCCTTTTAATCTGTAAAATATGGTAGCAGATTGAATCCTGTAGTATTGGCTAGCCTCCCAAAATGTTTTCCATACATTTTTTCGTTTTACATCTTTGACAGTCCATTGAATATCTGTTGATAATTACGATGGATTTTTTTCTTATAATTTCTTGGTATGATATGTACCTAAATAAAGTTTCCAATAACCTATCACCAAGAATATCCATTTACCCGAAATGATCTTGAAATTTACCCGAAAAGATGGTATCACTGGGGTAAAAGTAAACATGCGATTTCATACAAAAATACGAAACATGTAGACAATATTTACCTTCTTGTGTCTGCATCTAGTTTTTATTAGATTCCGTTAAAAACATTATGTAAATTTAGATTTTTCAAAATATACTCTGATAATTATATTGTGACGGTAGGTCACATAGAATTTTTTTTAAACTGACCCGTTATATTTGTTTTTAATTTTACAAGACTTTTTTAGTAGCGCCCTCATAAGAAGTAGCTAGTACATAACTTTATAAAATACAAAAATCCTTCTATTTCGCCACTACGTAAAACAGATCCTTTTGCCAACAACGCAACGTGTTCAAAGAGCAAGCTAGGACAGTATTTTCAAAGGACGGCTTCGTGAAGCCATATTGCTTTTACAAATTCGTGCTTCGCTAAATATACGTAATCCGGAATCTGGGTAGACTTAATACTGACGAATTGATGAGGGGATATAAATGAACCTCCAAATTGTTAGCTTTTTTCGGCGATCCTCGGAACAGTGAGTAGTTAATAAATAATGTTTTAGTCCCTGGGGGGCTTTTCGGAAGCGCGTTAGAAAATTAACCGCCGAGCGATGTTACTCTCGGTCTATTCCCAGGCCATTATATCGGTGGAGGTTAATTTGAGGTGATTCCAAGTATTTGAAACGATATTTGCAGCCTAAACGAAATTTTACAATTTCTTGATATTCGCCGTTACCAATGAAATTGTTAATTGAAGTTTTTATATAAGTGCTATTTCATCATGTGCTGAGCGGTGAAGAAAAACGTCGCGTAGAAACTGGCGCGACTGAGGAATAAAATAATTCCAGGACACGAGGTCCACGACCACGCATTTGATTAGCCCGGCGGATTAATTGCGATATTAACCTTTCAGAAATGAGGGAGGGAGGGGTTTTGAAAATTTTCTGGGGAAAATTTGGTGATGGAATTTATTATGCCGCCTACATACGCCAACAATTAAGTATATAATTGAAAATAAGGTAATTATTTAATATAATTTAAAAATTAAATTAAATTACCTACTTTAAATTATATAACTTGTTATGAAGTCCTTAGCTAGCACAAAGGGCAATGAGTACAGTAAATCCGGTTAACATTTCACCCTCAATTACAAGACGAAGCCGTAACAATGGCTTTATACAATGATTTCTTGTCATAGAATTATTACTCTAAACTAGTTTAATCCAGAAAAAAAACCAGTAAACATACAATCTACATGCCCACAATAAAGATGTTTAATGGTCCCCACACACGGCCAGTTAAGTTGATCAGTTGAACTGACGTACATCGAAAAGCTGACCGTGAATTTGGAATCTTAAGTTAAAATTTTCAACTGACGATAACCCACGGATTTTTTCGGACGTACTGTCAGTTCAAATAGCTCAGTCGAACTGACGTACATTAAAAAACTGATCGTACGTGTGACAACTTAAGTTGAAACTTTTAACTGATGGCATTCCACGGAGTTTTCCAGGCGCACCGTAATCCGCTGTCTTCAGTTCATTTTAATTACTGGTTCTTAGTAACTTTTCTTAGTAGCTACTTACATTATTTCTATGCTGTTTAGATTATTTATTATTTTATATATTTAGAGAATTTCGTTTGACGGAGGATGAAGACTAAGTTGACTATGACGATGGCACCTTCCTTATGATCGACTCAGAATGAAGATGGGTAACGGATCTCAGTGATGCTACGTAGAACCATAGTGTTTTTTTCAACTCATTTTCAAAAAGGTTCATGAATACCTAGATAACTGTGGAGATATTACCTAGCTGATTGTGAACTCCGAAGGTGGGTTTAGGATCTCAGTGACGTCACTACATAGAACCACTGTGTTTGGACTCATTTGAGAGGTACTCATAAAGACCTAGACGACTGTGATGATTTCACCTTTCTGATAGTGAAATTCGAAGGTGGGTATAGGATCTCAGTTACGCTACTGGATAGGACGATCGTGTTTGAGCTCATTTGAAAGGCTCATAAAGACCTCGGTGACTATTATGATCTTACCTTTCTGAAGGTACAATTCAAAGGTGGATATAGGATCTCAGTTAGTCTACTAGATAGGACGATTGTGTATGAACTTATTTGAAAGGGCTCATAAATACCTAGGTGACTATTATGATCTTACCTTTCTGATGGTGCAATTCGAAGGTGGATATAGGATCTCGGTGACGACATTAGATAGGACGATCGTGTTTGATCTCATTTAAAAGGGCTCAAAAAGCCTACGTGACAGTTATGATCTTTCTGATGGTGTAATCTGAAGGTGTCTATAGGATCTCAGTGATGGCACTATTTTTATATTTTCATTATTATTAATTTATAGGAGTCACGCAATTTTGTCTGTGACACTTTTTAAATAAAAAATTAAATTTATGTCTCCCCCCCGACAAGGGAGGAAAAAAACACAAGAAGAATAAACAAAACTAAACTAAATAATACCCATATGTGTTATGTAACTTAATACAATACGAAAAATTTTATATTTTATAAAATTTAATAAATATGATTATCAAAAAAATCAAATAATTGCTTTATTAATTCTAGACTTGTTTATTTTATAATTTTTGTACAATCTTATGCTGGGGCCACACTAACGAGAAATGCCGTTAATTATCGCGTTGATGAACGCGTTAATTTGACAATGACATTAACAATGCCGGTTGCCGTTTGGCGATAACTCGAGTCGTGGTACATCACAGAGATTAATGCAGGAATTTACACGCGTTGAGGCGGCCACACTACGTTTGTCTCATTGTGCACGATGAGCGCAACGGGGTCGCACGTATGGCTGTGATGGAGCGGGATAATAAAAAAGTTATTACGTTTCTTGAGATTCTGCAAACAGAGCCATGTTTGTGGAATCCGAGACTCTACATCGGAAAATGATGCTTTGCGACGAATTATTCAATCACTACCTTTTAAAACAACTGTCAAAAAATTAGACAGACGAAGAAAAACCTAATGGGTTTTTATAAAACCGTTTTAAACAAATATAAAAGTCTTCAAGGAACATTAACGCCCACTTTAACCCCGTTCAATGGTATTGAAATTTAATGATGTTGAGCGTTCAAGGGTGGCCACTCACCTTATCGCGATAAATTTAAAGAAATAATTAAATAATGAAGCTATAGATGCAGGCGCGCTATGGGCTAAGCGTTGAAAGATGAATATCGACGGTCGATATTTTTTTCCATAAAAAGTTTTAATTTTTTATTTTTTCTCAAAAATCATTTAATCTACTACCACCCAATCTACTGTACTTTATTTATATACACTATATTATGCTTTTAATTTTTCCCCACTTTATTTATTGCTTATTATCTTAAAAGAAATGTAATTTTGTACAGTGTTATATCTCTGTGGTATTCAAATTACTATGATCTACGAAACTTAATACTACTTTACTTACTGTGTGTTTTGGCGAGAACTTGATCACCGACGGATTATTGCTCTTGTTTTATCGTTTCAATAATGGTTTGAAGTGAATTTTGATACGTAAAAGTGATGCGATTTTTGTGTATTAAGTGTCTTCGCATGTGAACTAGTAGAGAAAACGATGAAATAAGTGCTTCGATGTTAATATAAACCTCAAGTTATTTTGATCGTTTAGGCATCCTATGAACTTGAGTTACTGTCGTCGTCGACTGTCCGCTGGGTTGACAGTTTACTACCGTTCTATCAGAAATAGCTGTTAAATTTTGATTTTTATATGTTAAGAAGCACAGGTATATATAAAACATCTGACAATATAAAACGACGAGTATTGCTGAAAACTCTTACTGACAAATATTGGGAAACATAATCGTCTTATTTTAATTAAAAATAATTAATAAGAACTATAATCCAATATTTTCATACATTTGTGATTTCATTTGCTTAATAAATATAATAAGTGAACTAAACTAAATGACTCACGATTGTGTTATTTAAATAAAGCCGATATATCGATATTTCTTTCAATATTTAAAACTGCGATATTGACGTACTGTATATTAACTCATCATATATAAAACTTCGATATTGGTATAATTATAATTATCGATATATCGAAAATCTGACTATCGATATATCGATATATCGATCAACTACCCTAGTTTGAACTAATCAGTTGGACTGACCGTGTGAGTGGTAATTTCTTTGACTTAATGCCGTTAACTGACTGTGTGTGGCATCCATTAGTAATGACATAGCCCAAAGGAGCCGATGCGGCAATACGATGGCCATATAGCTCTAAGATCCGACAACCGATGGTGAAGAAAGGTTCTCAACTGGTAGCCTCGTACCGGTAAGCGAAGTGTTGGATGGAGTGATGACCTGGTAAGAGATATAGGAAGTCGATTGATGCAGGTGGCTCAGGACTGTGATTTGTGTCATTTGGGGGGGGGGGGCTATGTTCGCATTAGACTTGTGAAGGGCTATAATGAGGATGGTGATGTGTGCATCCAGCAGTGGACTTTTAATTTTAAGACTGTCGAAGAAAGAAAGGAGAAAGACGTGCAGCATAGTTTTGGCTTCACTTGCATTGTACACAGCGCTACTTCTATCCTCTTCGATGATCTGAGTTTTTTTTATGAAAGAATATAATACACCAATTTCGTTTCTTCAACGTCGTTTTTGACCAAGATCGTGATTACTACAACTTTATTATGTTTCTAATTAGGTGATAGCCAGTTATTAAACAAATCGGCACATGTTTATGCAATTGAATGTAATACGAATTAAAAATTAAATTGGCCAATTGCGTGTCGGATCATGCATAATGTAGATGTAGGGTTCCGTAGTTGTCCGTCACAATACTTGGGCTGTCTCTATTATGAGCATAATAAGTGAGTTCGCAGTTTGACCGTTATAACGACCAGAAATGGACGCAAATTGGAAGATGGTAATTAAAGAACTTATTTTCAAATCAGACTTATAGGTAGTGGCATGCAAAAAAGGTTAAAATCTTTTTGATTTTGAAAATAACACAATTTGTATCAAATCATTTACATGCCAAGTTCGTAAAAGATGGTCATAGTTGACTCTATATATTACTGGCAGTGCAACCCTAGGACATAAATATACGATTGTAACGAACCTTCTCATAAATCATCACAAATGACACTAATGAAAAATACCACATTAAACCTAAATATATAGCAAACGGACCCCGAAGCGAAAAGTTTTTGTTCTATACCCGCAGTGTTTTTGGAATATGATATCCTATACCATGGAATAGACGAGTAAAAAAAATCATCCTCCATTTATCTGTATGGGAGGTACACAAAATAAAATGTTTTTTAAGATTTTATTGCACAGGTTTGTAGGCGTGATTAATATCTATAACTATAACTATGCCAAATTACAGATTTGTAGCATCTAGGGTTTTTGAGTAAAACCGTGGACGGATGGAGGGATGGAAATGGCAAAACTATAAGGTTTCCTTATTGTGTAACTACGGAACTCTGAAAAATCCACAAGTACATAATATACGAACGTTCTCGGAATTTCCCGGTTTACAGTTTATACTTGTCATTAGGATGTCAGTATTAAATAATTTGTTTGCCAAATATAGCCATCATTTGCTATAATTGACCTACTTGGGTTCCAGTAGTAGAATTGCATGAAAGTCACTTCGGAGATCAGTTATTTATAGTATATTATATTAGTATTATAAATACATGCTTAGTAATTTTCGTAGATTTTTGCTTGCAACAACAACAACTTGCTGCAACTTATAAGGAAGATTAAATAAAAGAAAACCATTCCGTCTTAGTACCAAGCAACATAACAAGTCATGAGGAAAATAGTGATACGCAAAAAGAGGCTCTAAACATAACAAAGAATGGCTACTAAAGTTCCGAGAAACAGGTACCCCATCTACCTAGACTTCTCAGAAAAGGAATGCAGCCTGCCCCTGTGACTGATTCTGTACTTTCGTGCACGTAAACTTGACCTAAGAATTAGTTGTAGGCATTATACGAGTGGAAGGTTGAAAATAACTTGTGGATTTCCGCCGTATTTTATCTCAAGCACACCATAAGTCGTTAAAGCTTTCTTATATAATATTTCCTAGTAAATGTAGAGTAAATTTTTCATTTATTTATTACTAGCTGTTCCTCGCGAATTCATCCACGTGGAATTTATTATAATTGAATTTAATCGGTTTTATTTTTTTATGCGGAACCTCAATCCATTTGTAAAAAAACTGTAGTTAATCTTTATAACATCAGCTATCTGCTAGTGAAAAAGCCCGTCAAAATCGGTCCAACCGTTTCGGAGATTAGACGAAACAAACAGACAGGTAGACAAAAATACAAAAAAAATATTTTAAAATTATAAGTACCGTAATTACTTTCAAATGCATTTTGTAAAAAGCTGTTCTCTTGAAATTACAAACATACGCTTCAATTTTATTTATTTGTACGTATGTATAGACTGAGTTAACTGTGTTTTTATTGTTAATAGGTTTGGTCTAGATAGTATTACGCTCATAAAGAGACATTTTAATGAGTCAGTATCTCAGGTGATAGTAACTATGTTTAATATTCAGTAAAATGTAGCTTTAAGAGCATTTAATATTCAAGAATACTGCGTCTTTATGCACTAAGATCATGGTTAACAATGTTAATCCCAGCCCGCCATTGTTTTAATAGGGGTTTTGTAATAGATTATGTATAACAAACGTAATACGTAATCTATTACAAAACGTGCTTGTAATACTCAAAGGAGTAAACAGAGTCCAAAAGTACCATAATTATGGGTTTAGATGAAATTTTGAAAGAACTAATAGGTAGTTTTTTATACGTGGTAGAGCCAGCTATATTATGGTTGTAGCACAAATGGGTCGGCTCGATCGGGCAAGAACCACGCTCTCACAGAATACCACCGTAAAATAGCGGCTTAATACTGCTGTGTTTCGTATGGTGAGTGTAGAGATCCAGAGCCCTTTTTTACTCGAAACGAGGCATTCCATCTTAGTTCTCAGGGGTGACAATGCATCAGCGTTTTGATTCTCAATCGAGGATAAATTTGATGTGTATGGGCCACAGCATTCACGTAATACCAGTTGGACTGTGTGCTCGTTTGTCACCCCCATTCTATTAAAAAGGTAGATATTACAACAGTTCACACATTATTTATCGTTCTAAATCCCAGACCAACACAGGACTTAGACCAACTTGGTACATGAACAACTATTTACAATAACATTTTTTTGTCGTTCCGCGAAATTTAATTACTGTTATTATTGTTTCGCCGTGACCCCATTTTATCGTGTAGCTGTCGCAAGGGTTCCCTAGGGAAAATACCGGAGAAATCTTCTCGCTTCCGTAAGAGGGCAATGTAACCACCTCGTTTACACCAGAAGCAAAATACCCACACCGGCGTCGAGCAGCGTCAAAGACGCTCATCAACCCGTGTGCCAAGCCAACAATTAAGGCAAATCCTGCCAATAACGAGGGATGCCCATGTCCTACAGTAGACTTTTGTCAGCTGGTGATGACGAAAAATAAGAATAATTTTTACTGTTACGAAAACTAGTGAATATCTGCAGCTTAGTGGAGCCTGTAGCCATGTTTAAAGACGACCTGTTCTGAAGATTAGTAAGCTATCGTTCATCAGAGGAACACATTGAGTGTTTAAAGAAGGCTATTAAGTTCATATAAAAGATATTGACAAAATCCATTACATTTGCTTACGCAAAAAAAAAGACATTAAAATTTAGCTTGGGGATGTAAAAAATAACATTGTCGGCAATGCGTCGGAGCTTTGATAAATTAACTCTCGCGAAACACGCCCCCGAAAGCTCAGGCCATCAGCTGATCACTAATGGTAATCCCTTGTACGAGTCTGTTGTTTTCTTTATTAACTTTAACGTTTTTTAAATTGTGTTTTTATTTTCAATATAGCACTTCGTTTACTAGAATGAAAATGGGACAAAATAATTTTTATTAAATATCAAACGGTTTTACTGCCTCGCGTGATTTATATTTTAACAACAACTAAATAAGTTTGATGTATTTGATTACGATGATGATATTTTCGTGCTCAATTTTTGTGTACGGCAACGGTTATTAATCATAGTACGGCCAACGAGAAGCGATACCAAACGTAAACAAAACTAATGCAAGGTTATTGGGAATAGCAGGGGTGCGTAACTTTTTGATCTTTTTGTCTAGCAAACCAAAAAAATAGACCTTTTTATAAATTTTATTATAATTTGAATTATTTTATAATGTAAATTTAAATTAAATAACGAGAATAATAATAAGGCTTTTGAATATCGTTTGCCTAACAACTGTGTCCCCGGTGTATGATAACAGGCTTGCCACCTGTTACATAGGGACTTAAATATATCCGGCAAAATGTGGGTGTTTATATCTCCGCCTACCCCTTAGAGGATACAGGTCTAATGATATGTTATGTTATGTTTATGGATATGAGGATAAAAAAATTATTGGGGAAATCATTGTTTATTTAGTCAGACGCTGATTCTTCTGAGTCTGTAGAGTCAGAATTAGAATTTATAACACAAATAATTGTCCCTAAACGTTGGTCTGGGTTTGGTGGTGATAGGAGAAGAAATTATGCCGAGTTTTTTATAGTCCTTGAATGTTCTATATACAGATGCAACGCCGATAATTAAAGTACTAGCTGATTTCTGCGCCATATCTTTTCTGTATGGGTATTTATCATTAGGCCAAGTTGCTTTAACATATTTGTACATTTTTTAATTCACAGTAAAACTAGTAACCTAAAATTAAAAATTAAATTAAAATGATAAACATAGTTCACTTACATCTTTAGTAAATTAAGAAAAGTTATATCATTACAGCCGCTGTTTTATAAATAACTTTAAGATTACTTTAAAGTACACTCCGAACCAGGAAGTTTTAATTAACACTACTAAACAACATTAATATATATCCTATTCCTATACCGTGAACGTTTCTTTTTCGGAGATGTAAAATTTGTTGATTTATCTCTCGACGTACTTGGTTGGGGCTCCATCATTAACCACTCCCAATACGAAACAGTTACCAACAAAACAAAATAACAATAATTAAATAAACAACAAAAAATAACAAAAATTTTAACAAATAACTTGTCAGCACGAGCCCGTTCCGAATGTTGGCTACTTGTCTCCCGCTTGACCCTGACATGTTTTTGCCGGTAAAACGAGGCATTACGATATATACAAGATGAAAATAAATAAATAATAGATTGACATAGACAACTCCACAGTCGTTTTTAAGGTAAATGACCTTTCGTATCGCTTCTGGTTGGCCTTAGTTTAGTCATTCGGGTCTCAAGTAGGTACGATTGTTGCAGTTGCGACAGAACCACAACCCAAAGATGTGTGCCACCAAATGGGATTTGTAATTATTACAACCAAGGAGGAACTATTACGTTAACTAGGTACTTAATCCAGTAAGTCATGCAAGTCAAGTAATAAACATTAATAATAGGCGGGAGGTTGGTACCCACGCAGACGTAGGTACTATTAGTTAAAAAAGGAGTTCTGTCACCTATCAAAGAAGTGTGTACTGCGAAAAAAAGCATTTGATTGTTAAAGTAGAGAAAATAAGAAGAAGAAAGTATTGTATTTTATTCGTAGTTATAATAGTCAAGAATGATTTATAATGTAGGTAATGATACAATTAAACGTGGTAATTTATTCACTACGAACGGAAGAACAGGATCGAACGATGTGTTTCATCTATGAAATAATGGAAATGTTTTCTTATTCAAGTTTTTATAGAAACGATGTGAATTTAATCAGTTGTTAACTGTATTGTTAGCGATTTATAAAACAAGGGGTTTGAATTTAATATTAAACGGTATCGCCTCGTATTTTTGGGATTAATTACACGTAAAGAGTATTCATATATAACAGTGATTTTCAAAAAATGGGGAAGTTATTGTTTTTACCACGGTTTTTGAAAATTTAGTTCTCATCTCATATTAGGTGGATCTCATTTAGAGCGCTTAAATATTGAAATTAGCGGGACGTTTTAAGCGATGGCCTGCAGGGTCAACTAAGGCCAGTTCTTAATCAACCTGATGGTAAGTGGATGTTGTGACCCATATGTAGTAGTAGTAATGTAGATGCGTTTTCACCCCTGAGGATTAATTACCTTATACTTTTACATTAGTTTCATAAAATTCCAAATACGTAAAACCTAACGTTTTTTTTTGAAACGTTACAAATGTTACCTCTAGCGCTCTCTCGATTTCAATATGTTATATAACAAGTGATTTGCTGCATCTTTAACACTGGCGGAACTAATTCTTTGATGTTAACCAAACATCATTTCACTCTATTGACATGCGGAAATGAAACTTTTAACCTAGCTCCGCCTTTTTCGAAATTGAGGATATATTGTGTAAGGTATATTTTTTTATTTGAATTTAATAAAATTTTTACTTCTAAAACATTCTCCTTGAACAATCGCAAGGCATTTAATGAGTGGGCGACAGTGGGAGTCCATAAAAGTAGATAAAGGTTATATAGTGTAAAGGTTATGATACAATGAAATCCTAGCGTCGAATTTAGGGAATATGTAAAAAAAATATTCCAAAATATTTAAAAGAGTGTGTTCCTTAGCCAAGTCATTGTATTTGAGCAACAAAATAAAGACTGCTTCTAATAAAAGTAAAATGACATGGAGTATAATTAATAGTGGAACTGGTAAGGTCAACTCTCGTAATTCAAACTACCAGTTAAGTTTTAACAATAAATTAACTAAATCAGATCAGGATG
>DWHP01000539.1:0-19383 GCA_018247895.1 Parnassius honrathi
GTCGAGAAGTCACTGAGAAGGATCAATATCAGTGACAACAACTAATATCTTGCCACCTGCACGTCAAAAAATGAACTTAAGTCTTGGCTGTTGCATTTTAGAAATTAACAGTCAGCAATCAGACGGAAGACTTGTGGTCAAGTTCCTCGGTCATCGAAAATTCACCGAATAGAGAGATTAATTGTAACAATATTTTAAATTGCAGTTATAATATTACTGATATGGTAAATGATTTATTGGTTTTCAGTAGTTTATGTTTGTTAAAAATCAATTTTGCCCGGGTTTTTCACTATTTTAAAATATTTTTTAACTGTGAAAAAGCACTTCAGAAAAGTACCGATTGAATCTCATCGTGATAATTGTAATGAGTCAAATTCTCCCCAACCAATAACCAGAAGACCCAGCCATGAAAAAATATTATCTTGTAGCGGTTTCACTTCATGACATTCAAGCTCATGTTGGAGTTATAGTTCCCATGCTAAAAGTTCATCCACTGTGAGTGATACCGTTACCAACGCATACAGTGAGTGCTAATACCAGCTAATTAAATATGAAAACCTCTTTCAGATCTACTTTAAGAGTGTAACCTAATTATTGTATATCACCAATTAGTACTCGCGAAAGTGACCCTGACTTAAGAAACGACAAACGCACATATCAAGACCTAAATAAAATTTCTCCTCGTCATAGAAGTTGCTCTTCCTCAAGTGGCGCTTCTCTACCCCAATATAACATACAACAACCTGGGCAAGTAATGCCAGTGAAATAAATATTACCCACAGAAAGTTTAAAAAATGTCAACGGAATCCACAAATGTGGAAGCAAAATATCAATAAGAAATTGCGAAATACTGGAAAATCTTACATTTCTTTATCGACATCTAAAAAGGAAGTTCCTGCCCGTAGTACGAAAAACCCGCGTAAGCCTTGTCGATTAAAATACTTCGAATAGATAGATGAATTCCAAATGGATAACATTTTATACTTGTATTGGAACCTTTCTAATGTAAACTTTAAAAGATTATTTATTAACTCTTGCATGATGGAAGTGAAGCCAAAGTATAAACATTCCAACGCTGAAAAACTGTTTTATTACAGTATTTTTTTACAGTAAATAATCGAAAACTTCGGATTTGCAAAACATATTTAACGAATACTCCAGATATTACAGAGAGACAGATTAGAACCGTTAAAGCAAAACATGATTTTTAATGGACGGCGACATCACACTAGTTGATCTTTCCTGAGACATTGTAGACCGCAAGTACGTTTTTACCAATTTTAGTTTAGAAAACCTACGTTCGCCACTTATAACATTCACCGGTATTGTTAACAGAATTCGCAGTGATATCCAGGTGTTGGGATATAACTCTCAAAGAATGTGTTTTGTTTTTGTATCAATATCAGATAGTGAGTACTCATACTCACTCTGACAAGATAAGTTCGTAAAAGTTACTTACGCTGAATTTAAGAAAATTATTTTACACGCTCCTGCTTAACATATATACCAGGCGCCCTGCCCCCCCCCCCCCACTAAAACTGGCGCTGGTGCAGGCGTGGCAATGTTTAACAGTAGACATGATAGGCTGTAATGAGTAATGACCCAATGAGTAAGGATTTTATTTAAAACTTTATTTTACGCTTTTTTAATATTAATAAGACTTTCGGGTAAGTAAATAAAACGATATTTGATGAACAAGATACTTTTAATAACGATTGGAATTACATTACTAATATCAATATTTATTTTAATCTTCTTGTGCTTTAAACTTCGATAGTTTTCGATAGTTGATGCAAAAAGTAATGATATCGAATTTATAGCCGATGATAAAAGAGGTAGGCACACTAATGGAAAAAAATAGAGGAAATCATTATTAAGGACATTGAGAGTCACATAAATACAATCCCTAGGATGGAGTCACACTACCTCAGGGCATCCACATCGAAAGAGTTCATTGATGGCAGTAAAATAGTCAAAGATCTCTGGAGAGACTTGTGCAAAAACAGAGATCCAATTAAACCCAAAGTTAAATACTGGCTATATTATCAAGTATTTAATAACAATTTTAATATCAACTCTTTCAGTTTTAATCACTTTCAATTTTAATATCATACCTTACAGCGAAAAAAAAAGATCGTTGTTATCTTTGTTTACAATATAAGATGGCGTCTGTAGACCAAAAAGCAAACTTGCTAGAGAAGTTTGACAACCATATAAAAGAAAAAGATCTTTGTTGCACAGAAAAAAACAATGATTGTATGATGCTTGGTGACGTCTATAGTAATATTTGCACCGTCTATGATTTGCAGGCTATCATGCAATGTCCTGTGGCAGACTGCAGTTCTTTTTATTACATATCTAAACAGAACTATTTGAATTTTACCGTAGCTGAGTTGGCTGCTATTAAACACCAAAAATACAACAGAAAAGTACCCAGGAGTGAGTAGAATAACTGAAAAATAAACAATTGGCGCTTATGGGGATGTTTATAATTTTTTTGCGATGAAACATAACGAAAAAGGGGAGCAAATGAAGTGGTATCTTGTATACTTGAGTATTTAAAAATCTCCTGATAAATTATTAAACATATTTTTTACTCCAAAAATTGCTGTGAACAAAATAAAAACAAGTTTATTAAGTGTGTGTACACGTATGATGTGTCTCATCTACCGAATATTGAAAGTATCATTCAAAAGTTTTTAATACGTGGACACGCCCAGAATGAAGGTGATAATGTTCACAGTTCAATTGAGAAGGAGAAAAGAAGAAACCTAAAATCTGCTCCTATATATACATCCCATCCATATGTAATGTTGATAAAAAGTGTCAAAATATCTGGCAATCCTTTCAAAGTTGTGGAGTTACTTTATGACTTTTTTATTTATTTGTAATCCTTACACGACTAATGGGGTTACAATTTCAACGCAGATGATGAACGTAACCCAGTATCGTGGAAATATATAAAAGTGTTGCGTTTCGTAAGAAACACAACTTTCGAGTATTTATAAAAAACTTCATATTTATCATAATTGTCAATTTTGAAACATTGTCCACAAAAATTTGATCAAGAGAGAAGTTGTTTAGTTGAGTATGTTGTGTGTCTATCGACATAGCAATATTTCATTAATTTCTTTTTGTATTGAAAATTAAATGCATTGTGAGATTTTTATCCATAGTTGATGGAATAGATCGTGATACCGTTGACGCAGCCTTTTTTACTTTTAATAAGATTTTTAAAACAGTTTGTCATATATTAAGATAGCGTCCATATTTTGTGACATTCCCGGTTTTATAACTCACTTGAGTAATTGGACAGGATCTTGTAACACAGTACTATAAATATCAATTGATTGATCATGGACCATGATTATGAAAAAATAAGGGACTCGGACGTGAAAGTCACCAAAGACTCGTTTACGTGATGTTGTTAGTCAAAAAGTTAAAGTTAAAGCCTATATACGTCCCACTGCTGAGAATATGCCTCCTATCATTTCTAAAAGGATTTTATGGCAAGGGAGTGTCCGCCGTGGTGCCTCAATGCTTGTTGGCGAACTTCACATGTATTTGAAATATTTTTTCTTATTTTCGAACTTGCAGCTTTCTTCACGATGTTTTCCTTCACCGCCGAGCACATGGTAAATCACCACTCCAAATCGCAATTAACGATTTTGTTAGTGCCGATGGTAATCGAACCCGGGTTGCTCGCGTACTTTACAGCGAGTGCTAATCATCTGGGCTCCCACGGCTCTTTCAAGAGTAACTTACTAATTTTCAAACAGCTTCTATGACTTTCGCGATATATGTCGATAATATGTAGTGTAACTCTAAGAAAATTCTTATGTATTAGCTCTTACATAAGACCTAATACCACGTCAAACACGCTGAAGCATAGCTGACGCTATAATATTACGCTTGTAGTACGAAAGGGTAGTAGGACACTAGGTTAGACAACATAATATGGGCATACGTGGTAAAAGTATAACATACTATTTAGCAAAATGTATAAAGTAACAATAAGAGGAGGTTTTAAGATTTACCTACAATTTTAAAGTAATTTAAGGGAGGTGTGGAGCCAAACATTAACCAAACATTAATCGGTTCACATCGTGAATTGCTTCCGCCATTAATCATTCATTATTCACTGGCGGCACGGATCGCGGTATTACCGTTTAAACGTTCACGGAGCTTTTCACGTGATCACGACGTAGTAATTCTCTATTTATGTCCGTGTTAAGTGAAAACCGATGAACGTTTTGCATTATTTATTAGATTTCAACATATTAACTTTTACGCTATCTTACTTAAACTTTGGAAACCAAAATAGTTTCAACCAAAATCAAATTCCTGTTCCTATATATCTTCATTATTCTCCGTTACACTAGAAGAGTTAGATAATTTTGTTTTAACTTATCATCATTTGGAAATATTTTCGTATTGTTGTGTGATTATCTATTCATTACTAGCAGCCACCCCCGTTGTGCTTGGGTGCTATTTAAATGTGGTGTCATTTATGTTTAAAATAGCACTGTTCGACAGATTTAGTACTATCAATACTAGTAGCTTTGGTATTGATTTTACGAATTCATCTTTACGAAAATTGTGTTAAGTAGGAAAATATTATATTTATTTTATAACGTTCATTTGTTATTATATTTAATCTTATAGCTTAAATGAGAAACATGCATCATAAAGGTTTTAAAAACTGCGTTGCTCAGATCTCATAATAATGCTATCTGTTATACTGGTGATCTAAAGATACTGATAGTTTTACACATACAGTATTGTCTTTAGATATAATATTTATAGTTGACTTTTCATACGAACAATTTTTTTTAAAAGTGTCGGGTGAGATTGGTACATTCATTTTTGATCTTGTAATTTGTTGATTGTTATTGAATTATGCTGTTATGGGAAATTACAGGGTCCGGGATAATACAATGACTTCTCCAGTTCCGTATCCGGTCAATATTGTGCACTTTATTCATTAATTAATTAGTGGTTTAAAGATGTTACTGGCAAGCGTATACTATTTAATTTTATTCATATGGCCTACTAACAGTCCTCTCACCAATGACATCTTAAATAACAGAAAAAAATCAGCTAACTGCAGTGACTACTTACTAGTAAACACAGCATGCACCCTATCAAAGACATAAGTGGTTTTGTTAAATAAATTTAACGGTTCTACTATTGCACACACAGTAAAATAATCGGACACCCTTGTGTATTTTATTGGAGAGGGGGTAAACGAGCATACGACTCACCTGATGGTAAGTGATTACCGCCGCCCATTAACAACTGCAGCACCAGGGTAATTGCAGATGCGTTACCGGCCTTTTAAAAAGGAGTAGGCTCTTTTCTTGCAGGTTCCCGAAACAAATTAATGTGGAGGTAATCTAGAGGGCCGCAAAGAATTAAAAAGATCTGTTTTAAAACAAACAGAATCTTCCAAGTCGAGCACAATATCTACAGAGTAGTATGTTTGCGTCGGCGCATTCATATTCGTAATTATTAAGTCATTTACTTTATCTACTTGATCGTTAGTTAAAGTTACAGCCTATATGCGTCCCACTGCTGGACTCAGACCACCTCTCATATCTCAGAGGAATTTTGGCACAAGAAATTGTCTTCCGCACTGCCCCAATGTTGGCGTCTTCAAATGTCTTCTAAGTATTTTTTTCTTATTTCTCAGACATGCGAATTTTCTCACGATGTTTTCCTTCACCAGAGAACACAAGTTAAATCAGCACTTAAAATTGCAATTAACAATGTCTATGGTGCCAACGGCGGTTCGAACCTGGGTTGCTCGCCTATTGGAAAGTTTACAGCGAGCGTTTACAAAATTGCTCTCGCTCTCTTTGAACCAAGGTATACACGGTTACAGTAAGTCAACTGTTTCTTCTCCTTTACATTACCTTACGTGCCCGATGCAGATGTATATACTGTGAGAATAAATACTTTTTGATTTGGCTACAATCATTCTTTTATGAAGATAACCAACACGTTATGGGCCCAGGTCGCATTCTTGCATTCGACAACACACACATATCTCACGGAATACCAGCGTCAAATAGCAGCTTAATGCTGCTGTGTTTCGTATGGTGAGTGCAGAGAACCGGAGACCCTTTTTACTGGAAAAGAGGCATTTCATCTTAGTCCTCGAGGCTGACAACGCATCTGCATTTTAATTCGCAAACGAGGATAGATGTAGATGTCTATGGGCCACAGCAACCACTTACCATCAGGTGGACTGTGTGCTCGCTTGTCACCCCTTTTCCTGTAAATAAAAACGGTATTTTCATAGGTAAAGTTAGACACAATTTTAGAAACACAGTAGGACTGTAAAAACTACAGGGGAATCAGCCTGCATATCGTTGTCGGAAAACTTTATGCTGAAGTGTTAAGAAAGAAAAAATAATTTATTTTGTAGTATAAGGTTAACGAACGAGCGCACAGTCCACCCGATGTTAAATAGTTGCTGTGGCCCATAGACATCTGCATCTATCCTCGAGTCCGAATGAAAATGTAGATGCGTTGTCACATGTGAGGACTAAGATGGAGTGCTTCGTTTCCAGTAAAAAAGGTTCTTTGGATCTCTACACTCACCTGACGAAACAAAGCAGCTATTACCAGCTGCCATTTTACGCTAGTATTTGGTGAGAACGTGGTCCTTCCCCGGTTGAGCCGACCCATTCGTACTACAACTATACTACTAATATAACAGTATGGCTCTACTACGTATAAATGATCGAAAATTTTAAGATGTTTAAGCTGGATTTAGTTAACGGATTGGGTGTACAGATCAAGGTCTTTGCGCATGGCCACGGAGTTTTGGACCAAAAATATTTGATAAGAATGTTTTCTGTGCATTTTTGAACTTGTCTACCCGCATTCAATAACAATTGATTCAGCCAGTTTCATGTCTTAGCCGCCAAATACTTCACCCGACTTAGTCGTCAGGCTCGTACAATGCCGATCAAGTCGTCGTCATGTCGTCGGCGAGCAAGTTGCAAATGATGGTTACAATTAACGTATTATTAATAAAAAGGGAAATTGAAGTAAACACAAGTAAGACGGAAGTGATGATTTATGTAAGACAACGATATATGTGAAATAAAAATAGAATGGGTAGAATATGCAGTTTAAGATACACGGAACTCCTTTTGCTCAGCCTTTTTGTCAATTGTGTTTCCATGTTTCCAGCTTCGCGGTACATTTAAATTAACTACGCCACCTTTAATAATTGGCTATGAGAATCCAACATCGAAGGAAGTAAAAACTCTTATACCAGAAGTAAGGCGGTTAATGAAAAAGGATATTTCTTTTCTCACGCTACATATCGCGACGAGCCTTACACAATTCGGCGGTGTTCAAGCATACAGTCAACCGGTCCCGAATAGTTCGACCGACGACCGTGTCATCAAGCATTTGAATAACTTTGTTACAAAATATTTGAATGACTTCCCTTGTAGAAGTATTTCCCTAACGTTTGTAGATAGTTCTGGTAAAAATAGATGCGTGTCGGAATTCCTGCAGCCTATACCTTTCCCAGATTTGGCTTACTTTCCAAAGAATCAAAAAAGTAGATTAGGATCAGCGCAATCCAAAAGTTCCGGCTTATCAAGAAGTTCGTCCTCAAAAAGTAGTGTGAAAAGGATAGACGAAACAAACTCATTTGTGGATGAAGAAGAAAGAGGTTCCATGTACAGTGGCTATTCGGCTAGCTGGAGAAGTGAGGAAAATCAGCTGAAGACGGTGAATACATGTCTTAGATACGTATCCTTAATACCAACATATGAAGTAACAGAATCACAAGTGGTCACGTTGACAGCTCAGGTGAGTCGGATGCATTATAATAAACTGTCTTACATCTATTACAATATTTGTCCAAAAATATTAATTGGAGGTTCTTGGATCTGGATGAGTAAATGTCCATGTATTTCAGAAGTTAGATATTTCCACATGTACGCTATATACGGATCAGTAAGCTAAAGTTTGAAATGAGCCCGTCATAACCAGTTTAGCTCATAAAACCTACAGACGCTGGGAAAGTAAGATTATGATGTGCCAATCTCCTAGTAGTAAGCGAAGAGTAGGGCGAAGGCCAACTAGGTGGGTTACGACCTGGTAAGATAAGCGGGAAGTCGATGGATGTAGGTGGCTTAAGACCGAGTCTTATCTTCTTTTTTTTTAAACACTCGGTCACTTTACCCACCACTAGAACTATCTCCTGTATCGTAGAGGCAGTTTACAAACATAAATTGTACAAGGTCAAACATCCGAACCAGGAACAATTATTTGTAGGTTACAAAAATATTCGTTCCGTTCGTGATTCGAACTCGTCGACCCCAGAGCTACTACAAATTACTAAGCCACTGCGCCACGGAGCCGTATGGTAGGCTAGGGCATTCCTTGAGGGAGGCCCGGTTCGGCAATGAACTTATAAAAGGCTGTAAGGACGATGATAATGATGTATCAAATTAAGATGAGGTGTGGTTGTGTAAGTGACGACGTAAGAGAATTTATTATAGCGTTGCGTCCTATGAGTATCGAAAGAGGTGAGTACCACGTATAAAAATGCATCCTAGCATGCATAAAATTATACCTGGCTTACTACGAGCCTTAACATCATCATCATTATTGTTACTGCCCTTCACAATTCCACTGCTGAACATAGGCCTCACCCAAGGAATGCTACAAAACACGCTCCTGAGCCACCTACATCTCTCGACTACCTGCATGTCTTATTTGGTCATCACACCATCTAGTGGCGGGTCGTCCTACACTTCTCCTACCGGTACGAGGCTGCCACTCGAGAATCTTTTTTCCCCATCGGTTGTCGGTTCTTCGAGTTACATGGCCGGCACATTGCCACTTCAGCTTACTAAGCCGTTAGGCTATGACGGTCACTCTGGTTCTACTGGCGATATTCTCATTTTTAAGTTGATCGAAATTCGGGCGGTACTAAAGCCCTTTCAGCGGTGTCAAAGTCGCATACGCAAGGTAAAGAGGCAGATAGTACTCTTCGGTCTTCTGTACAATTTGTCGAAGGGTATGTGGTCTATGGTACTAGCCTTTTCTGAAACCGGCTTGTACGGCAGGAGAGACGATTCGTAATGACTCTAGTAAACAGCACGTAGACGTGGCTCATAAGGGAAATCGGTCTGTAGTTCTTCAAGAAAGCGTTATCACCTTTTTTGAAGAACAAGACCACCTCACTTCTGCACCATGTCTCTGAAGTAGTTTCACCATGGAGGATGGAATTAAATAGCTTCTGAAGGACTTTAACTTTCAGAAGCTCCAATGTGATTCCATCTTCACCTGGGACCTTGCCGTTTTTAAGGTGATGGCAAGGCATTCCAATCTCGCTCAGACTGACATCCGGGATATCATTGGAATAGTGTCGGATAAGACTTGCTCTTGGATTGTTACTCACATTTGCATGTGGCTCCAACGATGATGTGCACAGTTGCCTATTGAACCTCTCAATCTCACTCAAAAACTCAGGTATCCCGGAAACGATGCTGCCACACTCGATCTTCAGCTTTGATATTTGACTCTTTCTGGCAGACAGATCTCTGGCAAAGACTTTGGAGCCTTGATTCCGCTCGATCTCTTCTTCAATCGGGTTGTATTAAAATCGCGTAAGTCTCACCGCATGCATTTGGAAACCTGTCTTTTCAGTCGCCTGTATGCTGTCAAATCTGCTGAAGACTGCAACTTCATTTCCCGTCTAACAATCTTGAGATTAAGTGTGTCATTGGAGAGTTTTTGTTTTCTTCTGCGGTAGGTCTTACAGAACTTAGCTCCGATCGCATGGACAGTTTCCACGAGCTTATCATTCATATCGTCCACTACATTGCTGTCTTCAAGACACTAAAAACGGTTTTGTAACTCGAGCTGAAAGGTTTGGGGGGTTTGGATTAGAGCACGAGGGGGCGGAGCGTTGAATTCATTAGACGAGACCTCTTCAACTTAACGTTTAGGTTCAGTGTGCCTCTAAACATTCGGTGAACGCTGCCAGTTTTCAGCCTTACGAGACATCACTGAACAGTTACCGTCTAGTCGTCATAACGAAGTCAATCTCATTTTTTGTCCAACCGTCGGGGGTCCACTTCATGTGGAGCCGCTTCTGGACGAAAGAGAATCTTTCTCAATGAAGTCGGCCAGCTGCTGGCCCCTTAGGTTCCATTGTCCTATCCCAAATTTCCCTACCTTCAGTTCATCGTTCTCTCTTGTGCCTAGTTTTGCGTTAAAGTCTCCCATAATCGCCATGTAGTGGGTTTTGGACGAATGCATGGCTCTAGATATATCCTCATACATTTCCTCCATCTCCTCATCGAATCTCCAGGAACTTTTTGTCAGTCCTCGGGATGTGTGCGTTGTCATATTGCCAGTCTAGTCATCTTAGGTGGCAACCGAACCTCCACCGGCGATTCTTAGCACCCCCTGCCCCGCCGTTACCATGGTCGCCACCGTATTCAGGAATAGTGGGGCCGCTGGGAACTGGCCGTCTTATCGTAACTCCCATCATTGGGGGGAATATTGCCATATTTGCCACACTTGGCGAGCGGATTCGCAACCGCCGTTTTTTTGTACTATTACTGTTATCAGGAAGATGTTCTCCTGCTTATTTCCCTCTGTCATCTCTCACGAGACCCGCGGGAAGATATGGGGTAGTGGATATTCTTAGAGATTAAACGACATCTTACAATTGAGTAGCGTTTGAGTAATTGACCGTAAAACTGAACATTTGGATGAAAAATCTCTGCCTCACATTTTATTTATTTCCCAGGAATTGCTTAAAATCCTGTACGGATCACGGACGGACCACACAATCTTGCTAGCCAGCTACTTTCTTCACTTGGGCATCAAATGCTGGATAGTCACCGGCATAGCTTTGCCGTATGGCTCAAGCACTTACGCGTTGGTGAAATACGATTTAGTCACAAATACATATGTAACTGTAGATGACCAAAAAATATATAAAAGCCGGAAGTTTTTGAAGAAAAGCGAAGATTTTCAGTGGCATCTGTTTGATGCGGTCGCTGGTGAACGATACGAACTGAGAGATATCGCTTGTCCGTTGAAGAGCGTTTACTATGTGTTTAATGAGGAGAATGTAAGTATTTATATTATATGTAGACGGTATCAACTCACAACAAAATTAAATTGTACATAGGCTTATACGCACGCAGGCACGAATGCATGCACTCACACGTAAACCCACACTTTTGTTTACAAAATTTAAAAGACAAAGGAATTCCACCTGATGGTACGAGTATGTGGCTTTTTTATAGAATAAGGGAGACCAACGAACACAGAGTTCACCCGGTGGTAACTGATACTGTAGCCCATACACTTTCCTTGATTAAGGATCGGGTACGTGCCCCTGAGTGCTAAGATGGAGTACCTTAAATAAATTAAAATTAGTAAAAAGGGTCTCCGTTTTTCTACTAATGTAGTGTATATGTGTAATGTAACGCCAGTTTCAAGACTAGCCAAATTATAGTGCCCGAGTGAATGCGCATGCGCAGATGCACTCTTTATTTTGTCACTTAGTGAGGACTATGAGAGTGAGACTTTCTCTGGTAGTCTGATGGGACGGTAATCCGACATGACCTAAGAAAAATCATGCGCAGGACCAACTGCTTGCGGGTGCTTTCTGAGGCAAGGGAGCGGAATACCGCCAATTTCCTAACTCTGGGTTGCTACTGAGAATTTCTTGTCATAAAAACTCAATACCCTAAAACCTTACAAGATTGCCTAACTAATCTGAGTTTGCCCAGCAAGGTACTTTTCTCAAATATTTAAAAGACCGACAACGGTTTTATAATGCGTTTATTATTTAATCTATGGAAGAAATTTAAATAGGTATGTCTCCAACAACACTACGTAACCGATTTTTCTAATGTCGTTACACTTGGCTGTCAAACTGTCTCGAAGTTGAAATACACCACATTTTGAGGGCCAAAAGTCGTGTAAAAACTTTGTTTAAAACTCGATTTGTAATTACTGCAGATAAGTAAGTTTTCTTCCACTGTTAGTTTGTAATAAATACACAAAAATATCAAATATCCAACGCGAAATCTCTTTTAAAGTCGAAAATATGAAGATGGACAATGTCAAATTAGTTTTCCTAAAGCAGTCATTACGACTTTTCCCACCAAAATATAATCGTTAGGGTTGTCATCTATATAAATGTTAAAATAAGATCTGAGTTAAGAGTAGGTACTTTGTTTTACATTGACTATGGAACTAAAAAAATTATTATACCTGAGTAATCTGGACAGAATGAGAGAATATACAAGACATTATACACTCGGTATGGCCGCCGTCATTGTAACTTGATTTACAATAAATCGGAGTGGCCTAGCGTAATTTTATATGTTTTATGAAGACGATAAGATAAGGAACAAAGTAACGTTCGTTATTTTGATAAAAGTTGTGTGTACAATATAAGGTGGGTGTACCATGGAAGGCCACTCTAACAAATAAGCGGTTACTATTCGTTTATTTACTATCAATATTTATTGAACTTAGGTTTCATAGAACTCTTCCAAATAGCCTTGATAGGAACAAGGCTTCTTAGAAGGCCATTATAATAAATCAGTCATTATTATTAGATTAAATCTACAATAAAAAGAAGTGGTTTATATGTTACGTAATAAAACAAAGTATTACTTAAATATTTGTTAGTTTCATTTATCTAGTAAATAAACGAATAATAACTGTTTATTTGTTAGAGTGGCCTTCCATGGTACACCCATACTGCCTTATTTTAATGTCGTCGATTCCCGAAATCAATGAAGCGAGGGACCATACAGCCGAAATAGTAGCGCGAGCGATTCACCGCCGCGTCTGTGATTTTTAGTTCGATGGGTGCCTGTGTAAGTTGAAGGAATTTGTCATCACATGGCAATAACTATGACATTTTAATAATTGGCATTCGAAGGAGCATGGCCTTCCATGGTCCACACACCTTATATCAACTTTGGCCTTTCATAGAACCAAACAATAATCATGAACGCATACGAAACCAAATACGACAGTATTTTTTACATTAACGTATAGGAAGCCAAATATGGCAGATTGAAAAACAGACAAATAAGAATGAGAAAATAGCTAGGCAATGAAATAAACTACCAAGATTCTTACTTTAGAGGGTATGAAGCATACAATTTGATTTTTTAATATGTTTTTCTTACCATTATTTATTAATTTCATTATTTATTTACTTCATTGTTATTATGTATTTAAAACCTTTTGTTTTTATCAAAATAGATTAACAAAAACATCCTACTTTTTGATTCCATTGGCATTGATACCCTTGGTATTTGCGCCAGGGTTGTCAAAATTCATGATGAAAACCCAAAGTTTTTCTAATTATCTGTAAAAAAAGAAATCGTATTATTTCTTACACATAAATTTATTTTTCATATCGAGTGACGTGCAGTTTCATGGTTACTTGGAAGAGAAGGCCAAATTGGCCTCTAAAAAGCTTGGCGTGCTCAGGAGAGCGGGACAGTATTTCATTCAAGCCGGCACAACGCTTGCAACTTTACAAGGCGCAGGTTCGGCTGCATATGGAATACTGCTCCCATCTCTGGGTTGGGGCTCCCCAGTGCCAGTTCCTTCCATTTGATAACAGTGCAGAGCCGTTTGAATCGTCGGCGACCGAGCTCTTTCCGATCGGCTTGACTCACTGGCACTGCGAAGAGATGTTGCATCTCTTTGCATTTTCGGTCGCATATATCTCATATTTATCGCATTTACCACGAGATGTCTGAGGAATTGTTCGGATCAATCACAGCCGTCAAATTTCATGAATGCACGTCGCGGCAAAATGCCCGATATCATCCACACCATCTGGATGACTAGCGGTCCATCACTGTGCGATTTAAAAGAAATTTTCCTCCCCGCACAACTTCCTTGTGGAATCGACTACCACCAGAGATTTTTCCGGACCGATACGACTTAGGAACCTTGATTTTCTTATAAATCTTATTTCAATTTTGATTCTCTTGTCGTCTTTTATTGATTCCCCTGGCCAAAAAAATTTAAAATGCTATATTTTGGGAACTATCCGGCCAAAAGTGATGCCTATTCGTTAAATGTGTTTATAATTTATGTTACACCGTTACTTAAAAAAAAATCTGTTATTTGAACAGATTTTTTTAAGTAATTTCGCCAAGGGAATCAATTGAATATTCCGAATCTCAGGATTCACCCACAGAATAAAGTTTGTTATAATATTCTCAATAAATAATAGAGTAAGTGTCGCAAGGATTTTAATTGTTATTCTTTCTTTATTTTTGCTAAAAAATAAACAAATAGACTGTAAGAATAAGAATTTGAATTATTTGGTGCCTTTTATCCTTTGTGGACTGACTGGCTGTGAGTCAAAGATTTTAAATATCTAAAGATCCCTGCCCCTATCTCTTCCTGTACGTCTAATTAAATCATGGTGTTTTGCCAAGGCGGTGTAGCACGACGATCTTCTTTGTCGGTCTTCGTAGTGCATGCCCACTGCCAGGGGTTACGTCCATTACTCGTACCTCTCCGTCGACGCCAGGATATATGTTGCTTATTTTTCCCCTGGGCCAGATGTTGCGTGGTAGATTGGAGTCACAAATGATGACCAGGTCTCCAATCTTCGGCGATACGCCTATGTTGCTAGGCTCCCGCCGGTGTTGGAGTAGGGGCAGGTATTCTTTTACCCATCTTCTCCAAAACACGTCGGCTAGGGCTTGAGCTCGTTTCCACTGCCGGCGGGCCGTCACATCGCTCTCGCTGAAGTGTCCCGGCGCAGGTACGTGCGAGTTGGGACCGATGATAATGTGATTCGGCGTGATGGCTTCTGGGTCTCCTGGGTCGACTGAGACGTGTGTGAGAGGTCTTGAGTTAACCGTGTTTTCGACCTCGGCGAGCAGGGTCACCAATGTCTCGTCACTGGGATAGCGCTCGTTGAGGGTGACGCGTAGGGCTTCTTTCACGGAGCGAACCATTCGTTCCCATGCGCCGCCCATGAACGGTGCTGATGGTGGTATGTACTTCCACACAATTTGTCGACATGTGGTTTCGTGCTCGAGGGCTGCGAGTGCTGCTTCGGCCAGCTCCTTGTCTGCTGCCTTAAAGCACGTAGCGTTGTCACTCCAGATTTCTTTTGGGCATCCTCTTCTGCTCATGAAACGCCTAAGCGCCGATACGGCTGAGTCGGCACTTAACGAGTGGGTTACTTCTATATGTATTGCTCGTGACGTCATGCAGGTAAATAACGCGCCGTAGCGCTTTTCAAGATGTCGTCCTACTGTGACTTCTATTGGCCCGAAGTAGTCCAGTCCGGTGTATGTGAACGGACGTGCGAGATGAGCGAGGCGTGCGGACGGCAGGTTTCCTGTAGACGGTGATGCAGCCTTGGCTTTTCTTAGACGGCACGGTAGGCAGCCTTTGACAACAGTTTTCACTACGGGACGTATTTTTCTTATGTACAATAACTGTTTCCACGCCTCCGTGATGCAGCCTCTCGTATACGTGTGCTATGTACAGACGGGTGTATGCGTGCTACCCGTCTAGTATGGGAGGGTCGTACATGTCCTCTTCCACTTATGATGCTGCTTTATTCGACCTCTGAGGCGTAGGGTCCCCTCTTCATCGACGTATGTGCTCAGGTGGCCTAATTTGTCATCGCCTCCCGGAACACTTCCGTTGGCGATCCTCTTGAGCTCCCGCGTGAAGCTTTCCCGCTAACCGGCTTGCACCCACGGTTGTTCGGCTCTTATATGATAAGCGGCTGGTATTCCTACAAGCGATGAGACAGTTGGAGTAGCCTTTTTCTCGTTGGTGGGGGTGTTGTGTGTTTGTTTTTTGCCAGCCAGGGTCGTTATCTTGTCTTGCTCTGTTGTTTACGCCCAGCCTTCACCACGTGCTTGTTTGGTCTGCACATGTCGATGAATAGGAGGACTCTCGCTGTCGCCCTTATGAGGCGAATCCATTTTGAAAATCTTTCTATTTGTGGTAGATGTGTTGTTGGCGAGTCTTCACTTTTAACTGCGATGTTACATATTTCTCTTTCTTCCCCGGTGTCGTATTGTGTCGTTTTCTCTTCCTGCGGCCATTCTGCCGGTGGACGTTGCAGAAACGGGGGCCCTCGGAACCACCGGTGCGACTCGTTGAACCTTTCTGGCGTGGTTCGGGTCGCGTCGTCTGCCACGTTTTCTTTAGACGGTAGCCAACGCCATTCGTTCTTTTTGGTCGTATCTTCTATCTCCGCCAGGCGATGAGCGACGAAAGCTTTGTACGCGCGAGGCTCCGACCTTATCCACACTAGTGCGGTACGAGAGTCGCACCAGTATGTCTTGCCCGCTATATCGTCATCGTGCTCATCGATCACGGTCTGCGCAAGACGAGCTCCCAGCAATGCCGCTTGTAACTCGAGCCGTGGTATGGAGACTGGTTTCAGTGGTGTTACGCGGCTCTTGGCGGCGGCCAATGATACGTTAACGCTGCCGTCTGCTCGCTCCGTTCTCCAATACACGGCTGCTGCTTAGGCTTCCTCGCTTGCGTCTACGAATGTGTGTAGTTGGCGCGTCGACACCGAGTTATAATCGTAGCATCGTGGTATTCTCAGTTGTTCTATGGCGTTAAGTGAAGTAATCCAGTCTTCCCGTTTGTATTTTAACTCTGTTGGCAGAGTTAAAAGACAAACTTAGTTTCTTGCTTGTGGCGAAGGCACGTTCTAATTTTCTAGCCTTCGCTTTTTCGTTTCGATGTCCTCTGTGATGAACTCCGGCAAGGCATACACGCTGCAATTATCCGCTTCTTCGTTTAAGAAAATTGATATCTTCTTAAGCTCTTTGGTATTTTCTTTTTTTCTGGTTGCATAGTCGTACCATTTGCTACTCAATATGGGCGTGAGTTTGTCTGTGATAACTCGCATCATTTCCGGACTACGCAGATAGTTTGCTTTCTTGAGTGCTTCCACGGTGCCCACTACGTTTGCTATGCGATTTGCGGATATGCATATCTCCCTGGGATTATCCGTAACTTTGTTCAGCAGCTTCAGCGTCTCTATTTCTAAGTGAATTAACGGTTCTGGTTGTCCGAATCTCCTTTCCAAAGCTTCTATTATCATTCTGGGATCTGGTTGGCTTATAAGTAGGCAACCTGCGGCTACGTATGTAGGTTTTTCTTGCAACCACGTACTTATGCGCACTGATGCTAAATCGTCTTCTATTTCTTCATCTTCGTCATTGGTTGATCCGACTTCCGTTTGTATTCGCTGCACGTGTATTTCTTGTAATTCCGTTCCGCTGCTGGCCAGCGGACCCTTGCCTCACCTCCGCCCCTTTCTTTATTTGGTTATAACTCTTACAAATTAACAAACAGAATTAAATGTGTAATATTCTTATAGCTACTTATTATATTATTACGTACACAACAATTTTTTTACATATTAAAAAGGTTTAAACTTTATATTTAACAACTTTAGGCTGAGGACCCCGCCCCGCGCCTCAGCACTATAAATATAAAACGTCGTGGCGCAGTGCGCGTAGCCTCATTTGCTCCACGGCCGCGTCACGATAACATGCCCTGTTGATGTTATAATATCTTATTTACTATACAAGAAAGGTAGATTAGATACTAGGAGTGCGAATCCGTATGTGTAGCAGTGAACGTGCCATTGGGCTGTAATGATTAGTATCACATACTACACATACGGCACAATAAAATATTAATTCTTTATTTTAAATGTATACAAATAGACGTCTCGATTAGTGGGGAAGCTTTGCAACTACACAATAACAGAAAACATATACAGCTCAACGATACTGGAAAAACCATATCTGCTGGAGGCTCAAGATTGAGCTCTTTGTAAGTACGATAAATATTTTTATAACGTGCTTTATACTCGTAATTATACTTCGGAGTACACTCAAGTAAAATCGCAGGAATGTCACTCCAGCATACAAAGTATTTTTTTTATCTCTGAGACTAAATTAACTAATGAAATGGTCAATTATAAAAATAATAATGCCCTTAGAGTAATTATATACATACGCATGTATAGAGAGAACCTACAATTCAACATAAATTGAGTCAATATACTTATCTCGCTTTTTCTTATTTCGCTTTTGAATAAGGCAAAAATAGACAAGTCTATTGAAAGATGTTGCGTTTAATTTAAGCGTAGGAATAAAAATGTCAAGTGGTCATTTTTTGTTCCTTATACTTGTGACGTTATTTTACAAGATATTACGTCCTTAATCTATAGTGATTTCGTTCGCAATGTTAGCTACAAACGACATCGATGTACTCGTTTTTATTTAGTTAATTATTCTTATTACTTTACGAGTATATACCAAAAATATTAAAAAAATATAACTACACTAATTATTATTCGAAAGAGCAAGCAAATTATTTTCTAAATCAAGTGATGATGATTATTATAATACGTTTCAAATATTCGTTTCGCAAGCTTAAAAAACTAATAATGAGGGAGGTCTCATATTAAGTATTGACAGACACACGGTGTATAAGCTAGTGGGATCCCATTTGTAATCCCAATTTCATAAGCTGAATGATTCTGAAATTATTTGTCCTGGCTTTCCACGATTGTTTCCTAGATCTCGACAACAATGCTGTTTACCGGATTCAATTGTAAGTGTGAGTGTTCATCGAAATCTGTCCAGCCTTTCTTAAATGATGATTTTTCATACATGCGGTAATTAACTTTTGTCTATATAGATTTACCAATCGTTTAGCAGAAAATATAAACCATCGATTATATTCAACAAAACTTTATCTGCTTGAATGAAGATATTTCTAAATCATGAAGGTAAGGCAGGATCTTGATAATGCCGTGTAGCGGCAGTGAAAAATAATTCACTACCTCCTATCAAATAATACATATTATTACTCAGAAGCTCTAAGACCTCGTACCATCCCGTGAGTATTGTAAAAGACGACGGAGAGAATTGAGACGTGAGATAGACAACAGTCTCTTCATGATAACAACTCAAAATAATAAAAAATTACGGATGCTAAACCACTTGTTATGGGAGGAAACTATGGCAAATGTTTCCCTACGTACAGCAGTGGACTATTGATGGGCTATATTTAATTAACGAATGATAGAAAATATTTAAGGGAGCAGAGAGAAAACGGGTAATACCATAGAATACTATAATACATATTGTTACTGCCCAGAGTTGCCCAGACTTGGGTCCACCCGGTTAGGGTCCATGAGTAACCAGCTCGACGAGCAACTAAGGGACGAGCCCAATGGCTTATGGAAACTTTCGGAGTAGTTCCGGAGTAGCGTTAGGCTCCAAGGCGTCGTCGGCGTAGTGTGAAGGTAGTGTGGGTGTGTATGTGAGAGAA
>DWHP01000540.1:0-19383 GCA_018247895.1 Parnassius honrathi
TTAAGACTGATAGCAAATGTGCTATCTTATTATTTACTTTTTAACTCAGCCAAGTTTTTGGCTACCAAGACTGCTTCCATTGAGCAGCATAATGATTTGGAATCAGTTCCAATTAATTTAAATTAGTGAGTACAACAACAATAGAGGCAATCTCTAGCTATTATAATAATAAGAGTGTAATTAATTTAGAATGCAGCTCACAAATAAATAATAAGAATTGTTTACACCTGGTGTATCAAAATATACAAGGCATGATGGGCAAAGAATTGGATGTTGAATTGTTTTTAATTAGTAACAACATACATATCCTTTGTATTACTAAACACTGGCTAAAATATTATAATTTAATGTTTAATTTCAGAAATCATCATGTGGTCAGTTCCTGCAATAGAGAAAAAAGTTTCCGTGTTGGCTCCTTAATATTAGCAGACGTATCTTTACCATATAAAGAAGGTAAGGATATTGTGAGCCTCTCTATTGAGCGAGCTGTAGGAATGGCTTGTATCGAGCTCGAGCACCCCATTTTTGTGAGTGTTTACAGATCCCCATGTCTTACTTACGAATATTTTGAAAAGATTGTGGAAGAAGTTTTGCTCAAACTTAGTAAACAGAACAAGAATTTGTAATATGTGGAGACTTTAACATTAATCACCTTGAAACTTCTTCCATTAGTATTAAGTTTACCTCATTGTTTTAATCGTATAATCTTGTTAATTTATTCTTGAAACCGACTCGTATTGCTGGGTCTAGTACGACCTGTATAGATAACGTTTATGCAGACGTTAAGCCCTTGTATAAATCTCTCATTCAAAATTTTAGTTCAGATCACTGTGAACAGTGGATCTCATTGCATTACATACACAAAAAACAGAAAAATGAGAAAGTTGTGTTTGTTCCAATAAATGAACATCGTTTAGAAAGATTTAGAAGTAATATTGTAAAAGAACTTCCATCACTTTCTTTTAAAAAATAGTGCTTTAATATTTGCATGGTGCATTATTTAAAATTATAACTTGTGAATTTAATGGAATATTTACTTCTAAAACTTTCTCTTTAAATAGTCGCATATCATTTAATGAATGGGCGACAGTAGGCATTTATAAAAGTAGCTGAAAGTTATACGAGCTTTATAATGAAAGATCATATAATAATAGCGTTATATTTAAGGAGTATGTTAAAACCTATTCTAAAATATTTAAAAAAGTATGCTCTACAGCTAAGGCTTTACATTTAAGCAACAAAATTAAAACAGCATCCAACAAAATTAAAATGACGTGGAGTTATAATTAACAGCGAAACGGGCAAGGTCAAACCACGCAACTCTGATCTTTAAAATTAATTTGATCTGATGTGATATGACAATCAACGTACTTATGAGGTATGTATCTATGTAAAGATATGGTAATATAAACACTTAATAAAACGCTAATTTACTAAAACAATTATATTAATTTATATTACAAAAAGAGAAAATAAAACGGAAAAAACATAGCTAACAAAATTTTATTAAAATTAACCAAAGTCTCAAACAAAAAGGTGATTGCGCAGCGCGGCGATGGGCGTCCACGACTCTGCCTGATCTTCCCGACTAAGCAAATGTCGTTGTGTGCGTTTTGTTTTGTACTCCTGCATACGATTCCGTACTGGCACGTGACAGGCACGCACGCATATTAGTGGCGTTCAGTACATTTCGTAGAAGAAAAGCCTACTATTCTGTTTTTAACAATGTCGCGGTGCCACAGTTTTTGCGAAATTCGACATTTAATGTCACTTTCCGACAAATTACATTTTAGTTTACATACTTAAGCGGGACTTATTTCACGGAACAGTTTGAATCTAAGCAACTTTATGTAATAAAGTCAAATCTGAATAAAAAAGAACGATTATACTTAGGAAAATTTATGACTAAAAGTGATTACGTATGTATATGGGTATGAAACTAGTAAAAATGTTTTGGCTCTTTATGTACGTATGGAATAAAATAATTTTTTATACCTCTGCCCTGGGATGAACCAGCAAGAAACCCATTATGATTCTTTAAAAAAAATAATTCATAATAATTTACAATGTAGTTCAATTGAATTATACATTAGAAATAGCATGTTAGAGACACACGAACAAAGAAACCGTACAGAGGCAAAGCTAAGGCTCCAAGGAGCTGTCAAAATGTTTATTTACTTTAGTAGGGTTGGCAAAGTAAGGTAAAATTAAATTAAACCAAATGTTTCAGCTTTTACTATATACTTAAAATTGAATATTTTTTTACAAACAATTTGTTGTGCCTTTTAGTAGAACGGTAAATTCTCAATCTAATGTAATTTATTTTAATCTATTTAAAAGCACATGGCACAAAAAATACAAAAACTTCCACACGTTTCAATATTCCGTTACCAATTAAAATGTTTCTTTTGAGATAAAAATATTCACGAAGGTTTTGCTCTAGCGATGAATTTTGCAAGAAATTTAGCTCTAGCAATTTTTGATCATGTATGAAATATTCACGTCAGATGCATCCTCACATCGGCTGAAACTCGAACAAGTACCGTCATTGGCAAGTTGAGTGTTGGAAAGGCATTTCCAAATAAATATTTTACACATCTTTTTTTAAAATCTTAATACATGATTTTTCGAAGTGATTTTCACATAGATTCTATATTGTTTCCTTTTTTATAATCAACAAGTTTTGAAATGAGATCTTCTCGTCCGACAGCTTTAAACCCTCATTGTTATCTGAAATAATAATAAAAGAAACCATGAACCTACTCATTCAATCTATAAACGTTATTATTCAATTGTATACATTATAAAAGTAACTATTTAACTTTCAATGTTGAGGTGTATGAGGTATCTATAGTTACCACATTAAAAATAATAAATTATAGTCTAGTTACTACTTACCTAGTGTAGTCTTCAGGATATTTAAAAACAATTACAATAAAAAAAGACATTAACAGTACAATAATAAAAATATAAATAAAACATATTTACGCTTTTTCTATACTTCATTTGACACGAATAATTCTTTAAAAAACACGATTTGACACTTATTATTCTTCACTCTCTCTTCATCACCCAGAATTTGAGCACAGGCCGAGCCGGTTTAAAGCAGTTTCTCTCTGTACGTAAGGATCCACCAGTGCTCACGCACTCACGCGTCACAAGATTGTAGTAGTGTACTTATCGTAGCGCGATTGTATGAAGCTTCGCCTCTGTACGGTACGCTTTCTTTACTCATGTGTGATCACCTCATTCCCGGGGGTTATTATCGGTCATATATTATTTAATATTATAATAGCCCTTTTGTATAGCTTTTGTATGTATATGTATGTACGTATGTTTGTTTCACTTGCAATCGGAGATCATCTGAGTCTTAATAATTAGAAAGTTTGCAGACGTATTAAGAACAACAGATGTCTATAATACAATATTTCATAACGATAACCTCTTTATCATTCTCACTAGATGTCACGCAATGTATTTTAATTTTTTTATAAGTAAGAGTTCAAAAAACTTAAACTACACGCATTGAACGTTAACTGTGATGTATGTGTGTGACACATACATGCAGGATAAGCCAATAAAAAGATTTTATATTGTTGAAATTGAAAAGTGAAGAAATACACCATAAAGTACTTTTCTAAATCTAATATATAAAAATTAATTTTTGTTTGTTCGTATTTATGTGCTGTCATACCGTTAATCAGATTGTCAACTTATTGCTAGCACTTGTGCGAAGGTTATAGGCGTAATACAATTAAGTTGCAGTAGGTGGCGCGCGACAAATTTATTTGAAAGTCATATATCATTCAATTTCGATGCGTGTATTGTCATTCCTAATTAAACAATATAACTCTTCCAAATATAAAACGATTTTTCCACAATTGTTTCATCTGCGGCAGTAACGCGCCGACTATCAGTTAATAAAAAATGTAAGTTAGTGTTAGCTCCTTTTTCACCTTCGTTATATCATCAACACCGTTACAATCATCAAAGTCAACTGCTGAACGTATGCCCCGTATAAATTTCAACCTTAGGGGAGATACTTCTTCTTCCATGGGATAGAAAATACAGGATTTTTAGTTAGAGTAAATAGTTCAGTTAAATTAAATTTACTTAAAATTGATGTTACCTGAAATTTAATTTCATCGATGTCTTCACCTCCGCCATGCGAGTGTTGGTGCGAACATTTCTGAGCAACTTGATGTAACCGTTGCAAGAGGCCATCTACTGCTATCTCGGTCTTACATAGAAGATTCTCGATGGAAACATGTCCGTTGTTTCCCGCTTGAAACTCTGGAAATTTTACTGTGGGGGGAGAAGGTGGTGTAGGTATATCATCAACTACGTCTTCTTTGAATCGTACGTGGTTTTGCGTTTTGGGCGTCGGACTTGCGGTGTCCAGCCGAAAAGATTTTCTTTCTGAGAGAGGTGGACTAAATATTTTCTGATCACTGCCTGGAGCACCGTTTAATAAGTCAGGCCGATTACTGAACCTTCGATTCATTTGAGGAGAACATAATGACAATGCAGTTGACATTTCTTTGTTCTTCAATATAGTGGTTTTGGTTTCAGAATTCGATCGCACATGGCGATTCTGTAACGTTAGTGAACTGTAACTTGGTGTAGATCTTATACTGGATTCATCGTCCACCAATCTGCTTTCGTTTTCAAGGTTTCGATACGTGCTCAAATTTCGGTGAAAGTGCGGAGATCCGATACTAGCAAGACGCTGCTCTGTATTGCGAACCGGCGATTGTTTCTGTGAATTTTTTATTCTTAAAACTTCTATGCTCGGCACTGGAGGTAAGGGAGGTTTTTTAGGGGGTAACAGTAAAGGTGGAGGAGGTGACAATATCTTATTCTCTACTCGTGGTGGTATTTGAGGTGGTTGTTGTGCATTTTTCTCATTTATATCGCAGACTACTTTGTAATTTAACTTCCTATTATTTAGTGTGCTGAAATGATTGCTTTTTATTTCTACAGCACTTAATTCATTGTTAGTACACGTAAAGGAATTGGACCTGGGTCTAGGTGCTGGTATTGGTGGTGTTTTTGGGGGTCTTTCAGGAGGTTTTTTTGGTTCAACGCTTTTTCTTCGGGGAGGTGGCCTTATTTCACAAACATCAGGCATAGTATCTGAATTTTCTACGTCACCATCTACTTTATCTGTTTCTTCAGAGCTATCATCACTTTTATTTTTATCTTTGCTACAACACGAAAACATACCTTTCCTCTCAACTGTTGGATATTCTATAATATGCGCGTTGCCGTTTGCTTGTTTCTCTCCTGTAACACTTTTCCTTTTTCCTTTCGGAGAATCCGTTTTGGACTGAACTTGAGTTTTATTTTTATCTTTTAACAGAAGACTATTTCTTGCCTCGCTTAGTGTTTTCGCTGCAAACATATTTCTTATTTCACTCACACTTAATGTTCCTTTGACCACATCACCGTTGCTAGCTTTGACATCGTTTGAAATTACTTGTTCAGATTTTTGCTGCAGAAGTTGAGTTTGATTGTCATAACTGTTATTATCTCTATCTAATGTTGATGAGTTAGAGGCCGGTGGCGGTGGAATGATGTAAGACAGGATTTCTTCGGGTGTAAGCTCGATAGCAGGAGTTACTTTCACTGTGGGTGGTTGAACAGTAACGGTGGCAATAAATTCTTCTAGGTCAACATCATTGGTTTCAGGCTTGTTATCCACTGTACTATCCTTATCGTCGGCAAACGAAGGTGGTACAACTGGTAAAATTTGAGGCACTTGCGTAGCACAGTCTAATTCATCGGGAGTTTGTGGGGGAGGTATTAAAGTTAAATCTATAAGCTCAGCATCGTTATCAACTATACTTTCTTGATAGTAAAATGGAAACTCAGCACTCACTGAGTTTTCTTTACTACTTTTCTCTCTTAATTGTTTTAGATACTCTTTTAAATTAGATTCTTTATTGTCTAGAGTACCATTTGGACTGTGTAAACCAAAACTTGTTCTAACAGCCTTATTAGTTGGTTTGTTTTGATGTTTACGAATTGGACTATTTGTTGGTGTACATAACGATTCATTATCACTTTCAGATTGACAAACGTCGTTATTTAGAGCTAATAAAGCATCTGTGAGGCCACAGTTATTAAGTATAGCACTAAGCCCTTGAGACTGTCTTCTCGTTAAATCACTTGAAGCCTCTTTTTCGGGTTCTGTTACTGTCAAACCATTTAGGCCTTGGTTAATAGTTTCTGTCAATAACAATAATGAGTCACTGTGTTTTAATATGCCAGGAGCATCATCCGCTGCTGACATTCTACTTGCAATTGATTCCGTATCACTCTCTAACTGGTCAACACATGTCTCTCTACCTACTAGTTCATCTCTTAAAATCCCATTGTTATAACCGTTCTCATTATAAACATCACAATTTTCAGTCAAATATTGTTCAGAGTTTTCTACAAGCTTTTGCATCTCTGCAACTCTTCGTAACACTTCCTCGTTCTTAGCTTCCACTAACCTTGGGTTATTGGTATCATTTTCCAGAAGTTCCATTGACAGAACACTTTGAAGATCGAAACCCATGCCGTCGTCCAAATAACAAGTCTCATTCGGATCAAATAATCTGAAGTCTTCGCTTCTTTTGCACTTTTCGAAGTGTACGTCATGTCCTAACAGACCAGGCTTGGAATCGTATCCTATTAATGGGCTTGAGTTGTTACTGTGGTTACGATTTGCGATACTGGAGTTCATATTTGTATCTAAATTAATTTTCGATTGCTCTGGTGTAGAATGGTATGGTGGTGGCATACTAAATATTGCGAAATGTTTCTTAGAAAATTCTACTGGATGGTCGTGTAGATAGCTCCATTTTGCCGGTACAACGTTGTGTTGTGATAGGTAAGGAGGAGCTGGAACGAAAAAATAGTAAATCAATACACAAAGCTCGATAAAACCCGATTTTTAAAGTTTACAAACTTAAATTGCCTGCTGTGGCTTTACAGGTAAAATCACTTCCAGTACAAAAGATAGAATATGTCTTAATTGCGAAACTATTTTTCGTACGGCACGTACAGCTAGGTAAATTGAAATTTTTCATTATTCATTGCAGCCTATAAACCCATATAAAAGGGATATTTACCATAGTTGTCACGCTTGTCTGGCGGAATGGCAACCAAAGTTTTTTTTAGATTTCTCGCTGTCATTGGGAAGACGCTGCCGTTTATCTTCCGGTTTGTTTTCCAAAGTTGCCGTTTACGACACACGGGTCGATATTGAATAGTGGATATTCTTACACCGAAACTATACAGCGTAAATTAAATTATAACTTATAACTTAAAATTGTGCATATAACAATTTATTATAATTTCATTAGACGTATTTGTTCATTAGCTTTATTATCTTAAAAAAATGTAAAATATATTTTTAACGTAAAAACATACGAGTTTGAGCAGAGTTACAGGTTTATTTAAGTTTAATGTATTTTTATATTGTCGTCATCATCAGACATCAAGGGTTACAAAGCATCTGTGACCTTCTTTACTTGAACTACGTTGCTAGTGGCCACGGGTTTTTAGAGCTACTACATGAGGTGGACAGTTGACGTGTTTGTTACATTAATCTTATCATCATTACCACTACAATCCATGACAAGTTCACTGCTGCACATAGGCCTCCGCAAGTAACGGACGGTTTTGAGTCAGTAACATCGATGGACTCCATAAATTTTACTAAGTCGTCACTTATTATTTTAAAGAAGTCCGAGCTACATTCCGATCATCGATCTGTTGTCAATCTTTTCCATTGGTTTTCGGTTCTTATAGCTATACGGCCGGTCCATTGCCGCTTTAGTTTACTTACCCTTTGAGCTATGTTGGGTTCTTTAGTTTTACTGCATAAATCGGCTGATATTATCATTACGAATTCTAACATGCAGATAAACTCCGAGTATTCCCATTCCTATAGCGGAGTTATAACTCCCTTCTAAAAATATACTAACGTAACTTACCTATATCTTCAGTTATAGGTTCTCTCTCTAGTTCTACATTAAGCTCTTTGCCAGTTGCTAGACGGTAATATCTGTAACGAAGTACAAATACGTAAATTTTATTATTATTCATCATCGCTAGGAAGCTGACGCTGAATATAGGTGTATCCAAAGCTTGGCAGAATTTTATGTAACGCTTGCCATACAGAAAAGCGACCATAAATCCTTTACACATTAAAAAAATTGGATTGATTGAAGGCCTAATTCCCAGTGCAGGGCGTCCACGAGCACCAGAACAACATGCAGGAAGACAATGGATACGGGTGACTCAGATCCAGATTTCATGACTGTCTATAGGGAGGGAGGCTTGCGTTTAGCCGTGGAATTATGATGGGCTATGTTAATGATAATGACGACTAATGTCACTCTCAACAAAATTATATAAATTTTTTGTCTTTGTATTACTGTTATAAACCAACGCTGGAACACTATTCCACCCGATGGTAAGTGCTGACTAGCATTACGAAAGTCTATTCAATCTTGCTTTGAATACACCCATATTATAATCGGATGGAAATACAGATAATGGTAAATAATTCCACTATTTTGCTGTACGTGTTAAGAACGCCGAAGCAAATACATTCGAACCAAACGACTTGAGTCTGATGGTTCAATGCTGGAATGAAGAGGGTGGGATTAAGGCATGCGTACACTCCCCGAATCGTTACATCTTAATGCTCCAATATTTCAGGTTTTTGCTCTAAGATAATTTAAAACTCGTCCACCATCCGATGAAGGTATAAAAGTATTCATACTATTATTACCAAGGAAAGAACACATTGTTTTAGGACGGGACAGCTGGTTACTAAGTCAAGGATCTTGGATTCCAATCTTAGACGGAACCAAAATCTTTGCCAAAAGATAAGTTGTTGGTTCTGGGTCTGAATTTCCATGTATCTAGTCTATATCATAGGATTATGGGTAATTTAGAATGTATAATGCTCTTAATTAATAATTCTACTTTATTTGTGGGGTACACTTGCGACATTTTACGTAGCTCTGCAGTTGAATTATATGGCTGCAGCACTATTAGGCTGGCTCGACCCGTCGAGGATCAATACCATCTGGATAATTAGTGGTCGACTACTTTGCAATTAAAAATACCGTAAGCGTTTTTCCAGTACAATACGATTTAGGGACTTTTAAGAAAAAAGTCTACACTTTTAAAAGGCGGGCAACGCACCTGTAATTTACCTGGAGTTGCAATTGTTATAAACAGCGGTAGTCACTTACCATCAGGTGTGCCGCATGGTTGTTTGCCCTCTCTTATATAAAAAATGATCACACATAATACTAGCGTAAAATACCAGCCTAATGCGGTTGCGTTTCATATGATGAGTAACGAGAACCAGTAATCCTTTTCAGTGATATCAGGTACTTCATTGAAATCCTGGAGAGTTACAATGCATTTGTATTTTGATTCTTCATCGAGGATAGACGAAGTTGGAACATCAAGTAGGCTGTGTGCTTGTTTGTCACACTTTCTTTTCTGATACCTCCCTAGACCTAACTGATTTATAGAAGTATGTTGGGCAGGACCAGCAAAATCGCAGTATCAAGGCTTACCCCGCAATAACCAAGGGCATCTCAGCAGCGTCCCGCTCATCCATAAGCAGTGCGAGGACACGATCTCTTTGCAGGAATATTGCTACATCCGCACTTCCAGAATATTCGCGTTTCACTCTGATGCCCTCCACTTCTTCCAGAGATGCTATTGATTGAGGCTGATAATAAAATAAATAATTTGTGAGTAAATTTAACGTGTAAAATTTCTATAGTAATTAAAATTTGGAAACTTAGGGCTGAAATTTATTTTAATAGTTAAATTTTTCATGACTTTTTAAAATTTATTTTTAATAAAGCTTGCGATAAGTGTAAATTAGGGAGAGGGGAAGATGGTATCCACCCACCAACTGGTGTTATTTTTTATGGCTTCACTGAGGTTCATTCATTCATCATAATCGCGGATCAAAAGTCCACTGTAGGACATAGGTGTCCCCCATAAGTAGCCTCATTGGGGGATTATTTGTCATAGTTGTGACACTTGACTGGCGTATTGGCAACCTTAGCTTTTTGTTTTTTTGAGTTTTTATTAAGATGATGCTGGTGCCCGTCTCCTGTTTTATTTTCTTCCATGCCTTTTACAACATCCGAGGGATGATTTGAGGTAAATTCTAAAAGTAATTCAAATCAATGTGCAGATGATCCAGTAATATTGGAAACCATTTTTACAATCATATTTAAAAATTGTTTCAATTGTTATTGTTGAAGATCTGAATGTAAAAAGCCCCCGACTAGAAGTAGATCAGTTTTAAGAACAATTATTTGATCAATCACGCCTTTTAGTGGAAGTGTAAGAGAATCCACTACCCAATATCATCCCGTGGGTGTTGTAAGAGGTGACAGGGGAAAACTGAAACAGGAGATGGGCAGCAACACATTAATGAAAACGAATAAAGACAATAAAAGTGCAGTTGCTAACACGCCTGAGAAGCGTGGCAACTATGGCAAATATCCCCATGATTCAATCTATGGAGAAGGTCCATACAAGCAGTGGGTCTATATCTTTTGGAGTTGAAAGCTTTTAAGAACAGATTGGATAGAATCTCTAAAATATTAAGATGCGCACGCATCAGCATTTTAGCTGCTAGTGTGTTCATGTATTATTATCAATAATAATAATTTATTGCATATTTTACTACATTATATTTGACAGAAGGATTGGGAGAAGATTAACAAAAATAAAAATGAACCCAGAATGCATCCTTGGGGTAACCTAAATGTAACAGCGTGATATTAGGTAAATATTCAAAATTACCACAGAGTTATTTCTGCCAACGATCTGACTGAGTCCGAAGCGCGGTGAAACAAGCAACACGCGCTCAGGGCGGCTGCTGCTGAAACATTTCGCACCGTAGCTTGGAAGGCTTGCGACTATGTCCAAGTAATGGAGTTTTGCCTGAAGATTATAATATGTAATTATGTAATACTCTAATATTGATATCTACCAGTAGTAACAGCTGTGACGATATAAACTGGATTAGTAATTAACTTTGGGATTTGGTTAGTAATAAACTTTTATGTTAACAATTAACTATTAGTAAGAAAATTTTAGTGTCATTATAACTATAGATATAACAATAAAATCGGTGTTCCTTGACGGTGATTTACATTCTGTGTGACTAAATTACAATGGAATTGTTACTGTGCCTAAGAGGGTCTATTAATTGTGTAACTTAAATTTAAACAAAAAGAGCTGATGATCTTCAAACGGCTGAACAGCTTTCCTCAGTCTTGATTAAAATACTTTTTCCAGCGAAAAAAGCTTAAGCAAAAGCGGTTCATCCGCTCAGGACCTACGATGCCACAGACAGACACACATATCTGTATCGCAGATACGAACTACAAACTTATAACACCCCTCTATTTTCGTCAGAAGTTAATTATGTTTTACGTAATCTAGTTATTGGAGGCAATTCTAATTGGATTATTTACACTATTGGATTCTCTCACTCGAGATAGAGAAAGTGTATTCAATTTTTTTATTCTTTTTTTTTTCATTTTCTCCTTTGTTGACTTTTTATTTTTTTATTCCAAATAGTAGCTTCTGCTGCTTGTAGTGATCGGTCAACTTTAAATTATTATTTTTACTCAAAATTAAGAGAGCATTGTTTTTTATGAGATCGGTGATATAAATAATCTCACCAAAAATTATACTTTACATATAGATATATACAGACATCTATAGGCCACAGCATCCTCTAACCATCGGGTGGTCTGTGTGCTCCGTTTTCGCCCCTTACGCCTAAGGACTAAAGTGGAATATCTCGTATCAAATAAAAAGGCTCTCCGGTTCTCTACACTCATCATACGATACACAACAGCATTCAGCTGCTATTTTACGCTGGTATTCTGTGAGAGCGTGGTTCTTCCCCGGTCACGCCGTATCCATCGTCTTTTGAAACGAAATGAAATAAAAGTTTATTATGCGTGCGTGTGTGCGCGCGTACGGATGTGTGTGCTTACTTGTGTGCATGTGTATGTGTGTATTTGTGTGTGTGTTGTTATTGGATTTTACATAATCCATCTAGATATAAATGCCAGGTGCCGTTAAAAATAAGAATGGGCTATTTTTATGACATACCTGCAGCTGTGTGAGCTGACGCTGGCTCCCGGTCATTTGTGCGTTGAGCTTGAGGAAGTGAGCTATAATTCGCCGCAGCTCTTTCCGCTTCATGCTTTCTAGGAGACCGCTAGGTACAAAGCGTTCAAGACCAAACTCTCGCCTATAAAAAATACATTATCGTTAAGGGAATTATTGTGAAAGGGATATATGTTATATCAATTCAAAATTTACAGTTTTTGTTACGTTTAAGGAATGCATCTGTGCGATTGTTTGTTTCGAATAGTGGATAAAAATACTGTTTTTAAGTATCAATGTGAAGTTAAAATTAATCACGCCAAAAATATATACGTGAAAAGTGGGCCAAGTCCAGTATAAACAATATTTGGGGTGGACCGTGACTTCATAGTACTTTTTGTGAACACCACCTGTGTTCATACGTAAATAGGTATCAATAAATAATCATTAAAAGACCGACCGACCTTGAAAAGTACGAGTCGATTTATTTACCCGTCAACCTGTCAAAGACTATACGCAACTTCGATTAAAGAAATAAAAAAAATATTTCTTTTATTGAAAATCATAAAAATATAAATGAATAGTGAGTACTCACTCTACAGCCTTAACAGTGAGTTTGGTTGGTGAAAGATTATTGGCTAGGGCATGCTGATGCATATGCAGGGCAGCCAACCGAAGCGCTACTTCCGCCTGGAGTTCGGGCGCGAAGCGTTCCTGCGCTACGTCGTTGCAGCATTGCAGGTACAAGTAGTCAAGCGCCGCTAAGTCCCGCTGGGCCAACTCTGCTGCGGAATTCGGTACAAATACCACGCGGTACAGGCAACGCATTTTATGCGAGCCTGGTTTCGCTGCGATCTGTGGATGTAAAACTGAGATAAATTATTAGCAAACTAGGGCCTCCCCTCTCTATTTAGAAGTCAGTCTGGGTAGGTACCGCTACCCAGCCTGTTTCTATCGCCTAGCAGCAGTGTACCGCTGTATTCTAGTCTGTAGTGTATAGACAGCCAGCTGTGGAGCATTCCATCATAGTCCTCAGTTGTAACGCAGTTGTGGACTTCTTTTTATAAGTTGGTTGCAGCAGGCTATGAGTTGCGGTAGTCATTCACAATCAAACGGACAGTCAGTTTGATACTTTTTTTTATATAGAATAAGGGTGACAAACGAGCACACAGTCCACCCGATGGTAAGTGGATGCTGTGGCCTGTAGACATCTATATTCATCATCGATTAAGAGTCAAAACGCAGATGCGTTGTCACCACTGAGTGCTAAAATAGAATACCTCGTTTTCAATAAAAAAAAAGTTTCCGGATCTCTACACTCAACATACGAAATACAAGAATATTAAGCTGCTACTTTGAGCTGGTTTTCTGTGAGAGCGTGGTTCTTCCCCGGTCGAGCCGACTCATTCGTGCTATAACCATAATAAAGCTGCAGCGTGGCTCTACCACGTATAAAACTTCTATATACCTCAACATTAAAAAAAAACGAGATGAATTTTAAAAAATTATTTTTGTAATGATTTATGGGAAAGTAATTTCATAGCAAAAGTGGGATTTTATGAATTCTCCTAATGCAAACTTCACCTGACTACGTTGCACCTGCTTTGTTTAAGGGTGACGGGGCTCGACCCCTTTACTTTTTTTTTGCAGATGCAAGGTATATTTCGGTAGGAACACGAACGGGTCGACTTGGACAGAAAATAAACAAGTTCTAACAGAGCACTAACATAAAATAGCACCATGCTGCTGTGCTTCGTGGGATGAGTGTCAAGATCCGTAGATCCCTTTTACCGATAGCGAGGCACTACTTTTTGGTATTTAAGGGAGACAAAGCATTTGATTTTTTTTTTAGGATGGTGTGACAAACGAGCACACTGTCCGCGTAATGGTAAGTGGTTGCTGCGGCCCATAGATATCTACATCCATCCTCGATTACGAATCAAAATGCAGATGCGTTGGCACCCGTGAGGACTAAGACGGAATGCCTCGTTTCCAGTAAAAGGGTCTCCAGTTCTCTACACTCACCATACGAAACACAGCAGCATCATTAAGCAACTATTTTACGCTGATATTCTGTGAGAGCGGGTTCCTTCCCCGGACGAGCCGACCCATTCGTGCTACAACTAGACTTCTAATATAACTGCAGCATGACTCTACCACATATAAAATGCTTTTGATTTTAAAACGAGTTAAAAATAATTAAATATCCATTTCATAATCATCACCAGCGTCATTAACCTACAGAAGTCTAATGTTGGGCTTCCTCTTAGGCGCCATTTCGTAATACGAACACCTGATCCTATACACTTGTGACGGGGAGCAATGTTACCAGTGCGAGGGTATCAGGTTTGTATCTTTATCTGCGTGGTGAGTATTGGTATATCCTTTTACTTATATAATCAGTTGGATCTTTATTGGAGAAGGAAATTTGAGAGATTTGAACAGAAAATGTTTCCTTGGAAGTGTACCTCGTTCCCTTTTCGATTTACTTACGGACAGATTAGAGTTTAAATTGAAGAACAGTTTAAATTTGAATCTGTCAATAGTCTAAAGTCTAGTCTTAGATTATGGACATGACTATATTAATGTCTACATATCGAATTCCGACTCAGACAGGCCGTCGTGACCGATTTAAGTTCTGGAGGACGTTATAATTAAAAAAAAGTTAACATACCCTAGCTAAAGACTCCTTGGGATCCAAAAGTGTCAGCTTATTTCTTCTGATGCTCTTGACGTGTTCCACCACCAGGCTGAAGTGCTCATCAGCAGTAATGCAAAGCTTGTCCTTGAGGCTGCTAACGACATCCGCAACACTGGTCGTGGCATCGTATTTAAACGACTTAGTTTGACCGTTCTCCAGGAAAACTTTGAGGACGTTCGCCATTGGTGGGAGACAGAGATCGCCCAGAGAAAAGGCCGAAGGCTGGAAATGTATAAAGTTTTGTTATTGGTAAATGTCTACTCCTAAAGAGTCCCTGTGATGCTGGAAAACGATATGACATAGACACTATATGACATAGGTATTGCGACGACACTAAATGTCTGGTACCAAACACTTAAGTAAATAGTTCCGCATTTTGATTCTTAATCAAGGATAGACGTAAATGTCTATGGGTCATAGTATCTACTAACCATCAGGTGGTTTGTGTTCTTGTCTGTCACCCTTATTCTATAAAACAAAAGATACAACACCTGGTGAGAGAATATTCAAGTCTCGTTTAGTCTAGTCTATACAAACGTATTTCTCTGACATTACAAAAATTGGAATGAAAATGGAATATAATCATTTCCATTTAATATAGATTACAAGAGTACTTACTGAAAGTAATTTAAGTTTTATAACTGGTTCGGAAAAAACCTTTTTTTTTTTCATAGAAGAAGGGGCAAATAAGCATGCGGCTCACCTGATGCTAAGTAACTAACGCCGCTCATGAACAACCGCAACACCAAGGGAATTACCGGTACGTTGCCGGCCTTCTTGAAAAGCTCTTTTCTTGATGGTTCCTAAGTCATATCGGTCCGGAAAAATCGTCGGTAGTAAAGAATTCCACAGAGAAGTTGTCCAAGGATGTAAACTCCTAGTAAAACGCAAGGTGGTAGACCGCCAAACGTCCGGATGGTGAGGATGGTATCGTGAATTTTGACGCGATGTGCGTTCGTAAAATTTGGCGGCTGGAATTAATCCGAACAATTCCTCAGAGCACTCCCCGTGGTAGATGCGATAGAAAATGCAAAGGAATGCAACAGAAAAGTACAGAACTCGGTCGTCGATGATTCGAACCACTGTGCGCTGGATGGGGTCAAGTGGAAAGAGCTGGCACTGAGGTGATCTAGCCAAGAGATGAGAACAGTATTCCATGTGAGTCTTAACATGCGCTTTGTAAAGTTGCAAGCGATGTGCCGGCATGAAATAATGTCTCGCTTTGCTGAGCACGCCAAGCTTTTTAGAGGCCAATTTAACCTTCCCTTCCAAGTGACCATGAAACTGCACACTATTCGATATGTTGATGCCGACAATTCCGACGCTAGCTGAGGCAGCAAGGGGAGTGACTTGAAATTGAGGAGATACGACAAAGGGGTTCTTTTTAACGGTAAACGCGCAAATTTACGTCTTCTGGGGATTGAAAAATTAGTCGCCGCCAATCCGAGACCTTGTTCATCGTGGACTCGACTTCAGACACAAGTTTCTACTGGTATTCTGCGAAGTTTTCCCGTGAAATATTGGCTTGGCCGGTGTATAGAGCATCACAACTGCTGTAAACGACATAACCGTGAATGTTACGGGTTTGCAACATATCATTGATATGCAGAAGAAAGAGTATTGGGCACGCAGCCTTGTGGAACACCAGCATTAATAGGCTTGCACGTGGAGTATGCACTGTGTACTTGATGCTTCGATCAGTAAGGAAACAGGTGATCCAATTACACAATTTCTCGTAAAGCCTATAGGAAGGGAGCTTCGAAAGAAGTGCCTTGTGCCAGATCTGATCGAAGGCCTTTCGCTATGTTTAAACTAACCGATGTCTCCTCCTTGGACTCTACTGCCTCCGCTCATCGATGAGTCAGGTAGACCAGAAGATCACCAGCTGATCGATCACGATGAAAACCGTATTGGCGCCCACTTATCAGCTAGTGATCCTCAAGGTATCTCATGAGCCGGCAGTTTGTAATGGACTCCATAATTTTGCAGAACAAGGAGGTGATGGCGGTAGCCCTGTAGTTGGACGGGTCTGAGCGGTCGCCTTTTTTAGGAATCGGGTGGACCAAAGCTGTCTGCCATGAATTTGGGACTACGCCTTAGGAGTAGGAGTATCGGAAAAGACAAGTTAAAACCGGTGTCAACTCCGAAGTACGTGTCTTTAGTACAATGCGGGGGACTCTATCAGGCCCGGTAGACCTGCTGACGTACAGAGAGAGGATTGATTTGCGAACCAAGCGCTTTTATTTAGAACGAATGAAATTAACCAATCTGGATGAGCGATACGGTGTTCAAAAGTGTTCATTGAGTATTCGACCTGATTAGATTTTGAAGCCGCTCGGTGAAGCCGTTTTTTAAAATATTCAAAAAATAAAAACCAAAACAAAATTATTTTTCAATTTCTTTCGAAATAACTTTCAAAATATTTGACTAATCAACTTTAGACATTCAAGACACTTTTCTTTACTTAAAAATCTGCGTCGAATGCCGCCAAGTAAGGTAAAATCAATCGACGCGTTTAAAAATGGTAGCTATTTAAAAAAAATTACATAATCGTTTTTTGAGATAACTTTTAAATTCTTCGATCTATCGACTCAAAACCTGACAAACATTTTTTTGCACTTTTAAGACGGCGTCGAATGACGCCAAGTAAATCAAAATCGAACGTTCAAAAGTTATAACGATTAGATAATGATTGGCATGACTATTGTAATTTTTATTTTATTTAATTGAATAATGCATCAAAAAATAAAAATGTAAATTTCTTTGCAATCTTCCGCTAAACAATTACAATGATGTGTCTTACCTGGATTTGAAGAGCACCTCCCGCCCCCCCTCAACTGCATGCACCAACTCCGTCACCACCAGCCCCAGCACCACCACCACTACTCCCAACACCACTATTCCAGACAAGACACACCATCGACGACAATACGACAAGTGTTTCGCCTCTACACGAGGCATCATCAGGTAATGTAGACTCTACGGTGGCTGACCGCTAAGATCTTAGCGGTCATGGCCAAAGACCGCTTTTTTGTTACCTTGGGATGTAACAACAGGGTCGTTTTAAGGTGGGTTCCGTACCACGCGGGTATTGTAGGCAATGAACTTGCCGATGAGCTCGCACGGGAGGGCGTAAAGAGCACACAATTTGGAACCGAGCCATTTTGTGGAATCTTAAAAAGCCTAGCCCGATTGACCGTTAAAACTCTTTATCACAATAAATCGCTTAAGATCTGGTCTGATATACCAGGCTTAAAACATTTTAAAACCACATCAAAAAGTGGCTCGGTGCTATTGCCGTACTGATCCGAGTGAATACATAATTTATGTAAAAACTTAAAAAACGCCGTCATACGGTCTAAAATTGCGTAGCGCACGTGACGATTAAGACTGCTTAGAAATTGTCAATCTTAAACAATTTAATAAAATCTTAAAATATTAATCAAAATAATGAGCAATTAAATTGTGAACATTGATGTTATGAATATATTTGTGTAATTTCCAAGCATATAGCTTACGTAATTTCTTTGTAATTTAAACTATAGTGATTTTTCAGATGTGTTTTCGCAAATAATTATGATGGAGTCAAAATTATACAATCGTGTTTTTGAACAGGCAAATTCAAGATAAAGACATAAATTAACCTATATCAAAATTCCACTTACGTTAGTGGTGTTATAGTCATATACTATTCGATGAAAGGAGGTGCATTTTTTCACGGTGTCTTAATCCGGGCTTTTGATAGTAAATTTGCTTCAGAAGCCTTGGGATTAGATAAAATAAACTATGCATTCTGGCGTAAGCCCTGACTGGACACTGTTGTCTTAAAAAGCACATGTCCATCCTGAGACTAAGCAACTCAAGGATGTGTCGGTTCTGTTTCATAACGGAAGAAACGCCTCTGCACATTCCAACTGGTTGCGGACCCTTAATGCGCAAACGTAACACTCATCTGGGAAACTATATACACCGCCCAAAAGAAGTGAAATTGCTCACGGCTAAGCAACTCCTTCCATTTATAGAAGACATAGGGCTTAGCAGTGAACTATAGCCATAGCGGCGATCACAACAGATCTTTTAGGTCGCAGTGATACTGGTCTTTCTAGACCTGCATAGCTGGCTCGCACAAAAAAGCTATGCAGTCTGAATCACAGAAATCTGAATAACAAGGTAATAGAAGTCGTAAAAGCGCGTGATCTTGTCGCCGCACATGTGACTCGTAGGCCACAAGCGCGCGAAAAGCGTTTGTTTCGGTCACCAGTTTTGTTACGGACGCAGAGACGTAAAAACGATGTTTTGAAGCATATACAACTGCGGAAATTCTTCCAAAACTCGCAAATTTTCTAATATAGGGATAACATTTAATAAATAAGTACGTAGTGTTTTAAATAATGTTGTTTTTAATGGAATACACTTAAACAAAATTATTCACCTCCAGTACTACGATTGTCTCCGAAAATGTAATTGTTTTCACATTTCAAAATCCATTGATTCTTAAGCTAGTTCATATCTAC
>DWHP01000541.1:0-19381 GCA_018247895.1 Parnassius honrathi
CCCGTAACCATGGGTGCTGTAAAGTGCTCGAAACGTCGGGTAATTAAAAAGTTAAATATACGCGATCAAAACCGTAAAAACTAGTTTTATTTACAAAGGGTTTTTGTTAAAAGTCGTATATGTAAAACATTCTCTGAGAAAAACGTTCGTGACTGACACACTGTGGTAATTCCATTAAGCGTAATCAATACGGAACTAAAGATGCAAAGCCGTCGTCCACGCGAGCGAAGCCGCGTGAAAAGCGAGTAATAAATGTATTTAATGAGTTGTAGGGTAGGCAAAGCAGCATAACAACATTAAGCATTAACAACATTACGTTGTCGCACTGGGTGTAGAGCGGACGCGCTCACCTTCTAATACACGAAGGTAAGAGAATATTTAATAATAATCATATTGCTGTATTACATTCTAATACCAGACGTAGCAAGCATATTTGTTATTTAAAAAAAACAGGCTCCTCGTAAGTTACTCAGTGATATTTTAATTTTTTGTTTTGTAAACTATTCAAAGCTTAAAATGTGTAACACCATATCTGTTTTTTTTTTAATTAAAACAAAGGTTACTTAAACTTTCAATGCAAAATTTACACGATTATATATTATATTTTTTCGACAAATGTATGTCTTCTCATTTTTGTAAAATTTAATCTAATCATAAGCGAATTAACTACTGCATGTTTTGTTGGTGATTTATAAAATAGTGGAGTTTTGTTACATTTATTAAGTATTTTTATGTTGTTTCGAAAGTAGTACTTATATATAACAACGTTGTTATTATAAATAACTTACATGGTTATTATATAATTACGGTATTGCATCTTTAACTCTTTAAGTGGCAGTAGTAACTTGATAACAAAAAACGAAAGCATACGAAAAGCTTGTTCACGCACTGTCCATAACACGTTTGGTGCGTATACGTTACGTTTCCATGTTGACAAACAACCTCCTCTTATAACTGAAGAAGTTTGATGCAGAAAACGTTCGGCCTTGTTGCCTCAATGCGTGTTGATCTCCGCACATGCTTCCGCAATATTTTGAACTCATAATACATCGAGGTTTATCCTTCACCGGTGATCGCACGGTTGATAAACGGAATTTCGAGTTTTACTTATGTGTTTTAACTGAGTTTAACTGAAATAATTCAAAATGTAAATCTTTATTTTATTTTATAATTTAATTTCATATTATTTATATGTGCCTTTATTTGAATTAAGATTAAATAATTAATTGAGCGTACGGAAATCTCAAGATGTTTTAAGTGATATTTTTTTATAATTCTTCAGTAATTTTATAATCTACACATGTGAATAAAATTGAATTATCTGGCTGTCATGTTGAAATAACTTCTGTTATGCTCAGGGGCTTAATTGCTTGTTATTAAGACATAAATAACAATTTTCCTGATAACAAGTCCACCTGATGGTAAGTGGTTGCTGTGACCCACATACCATCTACATCTATCCTCGTATTACGAATCAAAATGCAAATGCGTAGTCACCCGTGAGGACCAAGATGGAATGCCCCGTTTCCAGTAAAAAGGGTCTCCGGTTCTCTGTACTTACCAAACGATACACAGTAGCGTTAAGCTGCTATTTTACGCTGGTATTCTGTGAGAACGTGGTCCTTCCCAGGTATAATAAACAATAACATATATCACAAGGATATCGACTGCTCATTTTTATTTTTTAGTAAAACATGCTTTGAACGTTAATGTTTATAGAATTCTCAAATATTAAGGTCAAATTATGAATTAGTTACCTGTTTAAGTACTTTAAATTTAACCATCCATATATTGGAATATTTTAAATTCGTAACCACATCCTAAACCTAAATAATAAATAATTTCATTGTTTCTCAATTTATATTCCCTGTATTAATCGCAAAATTAAAATAAATGTGCAATTTTCTACCAAAGGCACAGATTTTTATTTATTTACCGCAATTTGATAACGCCTTTATTGCGCCTAACATAAGAAATAAATTACAATAAATGATAGTTTAAAAAAAAATTAAAAAACGCTTTAATAGTACTCTAACTAAAAAGTAGAAAATAATTTTAACAAAATTCAAATAAATTGAAAAAGCGTGAGTTGCTTAATTGTATTTTTATAATAATTCTGATATTGCATACGGTAACTAATAAAATGATCCTCACATTCGATATCAAGCATCCCACGCTTTTTACTATTAAAGCGTGTTTTTTTAGTTTTTTTTAAACTAGAATTTATTTTCCTAATTTTTAGTCTCAATATTCCACTAATATTCCACTAGTAAGAACTTTTTTGATCGTATCGGTAAAGAAGAATGACATTTTCATCGGCGTTCTGCGAGTGGTATACGCCTAACCTGCTCACTAATCTAAATACTCGTAGTACTAGATTATTGTATTGCCATCAGTCCTTGACCACTGTGCAAATTTTCAAGTTAATCAGACTCCTAGAAGTAGGTGAAACTGAAGTTAAAAGATTCCGTTACATAAACATACATACATGTCAAGCGTGTTAAAATAAAGTCCACTGCTGAACCCAGGCTTCTCCCATGGTTTGTCACATAGAGGAGATACTTGCCATTGTAACCATGCTTGGCAGGCGAGTTTTAAACTGCATCATAAATCTAAAATGTCACGCTTTTTTTTTAAATTTGCTACTTATGAAAAGACCTAGCAGGCTTTGTGCCTTCTGATTGATAGCGGTATAATTAACATTAACATTTAAAAATAAATATCTCTACATAGTATAAAACAAAGTCACTTCTCGCCGTCTGTAGAATAGAATAATTTTTTCTCAATATAGATTACATGTAATTCTAAATGAACGTCATTTTTTACTTTACTTATTGGTTTAAAAACACCTCTGTCCTGGAAAGAACCAGCAAGAAACCCCGCGGGACTTTTTTTTAAATAAATTTTACAATGTGTATGGTTACAAAATGTTTACAAAATTTATTTTAGAAACAACTTAGAAGCGACCACCTCATTCTCAGGCGCTATTATCAACCATGTATTATAACCCTTTTTATAGAGTTTTTGTTTAATTGAATATTTAAACTTAGTAATAGAGCGACCTTGTTTATTTTCTGGGACTTGATTGTAATAGCATATACATTGCCCGAAGAATAAATTACTGACTCTGTGGAGTCGAGAAACTGGTATCACTAGCTTGTATTTGTTCATAGTGTTTACAGGGTGTATATCACTTTTTTTACTAAAACTACCTTTTTTTGTAAACATTACATTTTCGTGGATATACTGAGAGGCCAAAGTTAATATATTTACTTCTTTAAATTTTTCTTTAAGAGAGAGACACTTAGATTTTTTAAACTACCCAACGGATTTCGATGCGGTTTTTATCAATAGACAAAATTATTCAGGAGGAAGGCCCATATACATAACACATGCATATTATAACATTGCACCCGTGCGAAGTCGGGGCAGGTCGCTGTTGTCAGAAACAAAATCCCCAGACCGAAGACGGGAAACAGTATCGAATGTGCGAGACGCACTGTACTGCGATGTCTAAGCCTGTCTGTTATTGGAGAGATCTGTGTCCAGCGATAAACTCTATACCAGTTAATGATGAGGCTCCTTCTTTAATATTTATCATCAGATGAGAATTATACCAACAAAATGATAGCTTCGTGGTGCAGTAGCTTAGCAATGAGTTGCGCTAGAGGCCGCGGGTTCGAATCCCGCTCGGAACAAGTATTTGTATGACCTACAAATAATTGTTCCGGGTCTGGATGTTTGTCCTTGTGCAGTTTATGTTTGTAAATTGCCCACACGGTACGGTAGAAAATCCTAGTGTGGAGGTAACGTTAAAAAAACAAACAAAACTAACAAAAATCTAATTTCTTCCCACTTAAGGTAGTCACGCCTTAACAAGGGTAGGTGTCTGTAACTATGTCTAGAACGCTGATTGTAACAAATCCTTCGGATATATATCATCGTTTGACCCGTGAATAACCAATGGCGCATCTATGGAATGGTCTAAGTTTTCTGAAAATTAAAGTACAGAAGAAATGAGTAATCTAAATATATTGCTATAATATATAATTTTGAAAAGAGGTTATATTATGTAAGAGCTATAAAAATATAAGCTATATACCTAATTCATAATAGCGAATTCAAAATGTATTCTTTCGTAATTTTTTAAACATGTCGGTGTTTTAAATGTTACGGCACGTTTACGAATGAATGTTATATCATATTTTGAGATCATTTGGTTAGTAATTTAAATATCAAAATATTAAAGTTATATAGCCGCAGTAGCTCAGGACTTGAGCGATCGCCGTATATTTCATAATACGCCAGCACTTTTTGTTTTGTTAGACTGTCACGTTGATCTAGTGTTCCCAAATGCGATTACTGCTCACGAGGTCTCAGGTTCGAATCCCGGGTAAGGCTAAAATCATTTGTTATGTTCCACTTACTATCTCAGCTGGATTGTGTGTGCTCTTTTATATTGACTTATAGATTATTAAATTAGGATTCAATAAGGGGCGTTGTAGTCAAGTTATTTACATGTTTAGACACCAAAACAACTTAGGTGTATTCACAATATATTTTAGTTTAAAGTGTAAAAAATATCACAAAAAGAATAGCGTTATGGTTAAGTTATTTATTTTTATATTCACATTGCATAAACTTTAAGGAATGAACGCGCATATTAAAACCGGTGTAAATGCAAATTGTACTCGGAATGAAATTCACTTAGAGAGTCTACTAGTAGATTTAAAGAATATCAAATAGCAATAAGTGGGCCAACTATTCAGGATTTTGTGGTACAGTCCCTCAGTGACAGCTCCGCATTGTAAAATATTAATGAATATCAGTCAAATCACAGTTCACCTGATGATAAGTGGATGCTAAGGCCCATAGACATCTAGATTTATCCTCGATTAGGAATTGAAACACAGATACGTTGTCACACCTGAAGACTGAGATGGAATGCCTCGATTCCTGTAAAAAAGGGTCTTCGGATCTCTACACTCACCATACGAAACACAGCAGCATTAACCCTTCAATCCCCTTAAAAATTCCATGCAGTCGCATGCGCTCGACAAATCCCGAACGGTCGCACGCGACCGCACCCACCCGCAGCACTTAAAACAATTAAAACTTATACTTAGAGACTACATTTCTATGAAGAAGTTTGGCATTATAAAATCTATACCAAGTTCTCTATATAAGAGTCAGGTTTTACTTCATTACAAAAAGACTATTGTATTTTGATAACAAGAAAAAACATACCAAGCGAATGTCGACAGCGTGAAAATCAGAATTATTTCAATATATATTACTCGAAATTATTTACGTAAAAAGATAAATCATATTCACACAAAAACTTTTGTTACAATTTTATAATAAAACACTATACTAAAACGCTAGAAAATTCCAAAAATCAACACAATAACATTCACGCGAAAATGGCGTACGTAATGAACGTAGATTATAAATAAATATCTATAGGATAACTATTTTTCTATTGCACTAGGGGATCAAACATTTTATATTGATTCTATAATGCCAAACTTCATAGAAAAGTAGTCTCTAAATATAATTTTTAATTGTTTAAAGTGCTGTGGGTGGGTTCGGTCGTTTTTTTTGACCGCTTGAATTTCGACGGAATATAAAAGCGGCCAAATTTGGCCGCTTGGTGTTTGCGAGGTTAAGCTGCTATTATACGCTGGTATTCCGTGAGAGCGTGGTCCTTCTCTGGTCGAGCCAATCCATTCGAGTTACAACCATAATATATGTAGCTGCAGTTTGACTCTACCCGTTATAGTTTTTGTAGTGTGACTATACCACATATATTACGTAAGTTAAGTAAAAACATCTAGTTGTTTTTGAATATATTGGTACCGAAAAAATTGAGACTTCAAATTGAAACTTTACCAACTTTCAAATAACATACTCCCGAACTCGTATCGAATTCGGTTGCAAAAACTAAAACTTATTAATTTACTACTCGATGTATTAGTATTTTCATTACTGTTGTAATCATTTCAAACCTGCAAATTTAAACTATTATACGAGTATAAACACACAATCGAATTGTTGTAATCAACAAAAAGCGTTCGTCTACAAAAAAAATCATAGCTGCTAATGAGGTTGAAGTTATCAAGGCTTGAAGTATAACAATTATTAAACAACGCCCTGAAATAATTAAATGAAGTAATAACCGGAACAATATCGTTTTCTTTATCAAGAATAATAATGTTTGTAAATATTTTTTTCAGATGCGGTTACTATTAGGCGTTTTACTTACTATTGCAGCAACTGCAGCTTATGAAAGGAATACGCAGAAAAAAACTTTGGGCACTTTATACAGATGGAAACAGATCGATTTTAAATATCCCAACAATCAGGAACGTCTGGCTGCGATTGCTAATGGGTATTTTTATTTTACAATTGGTAGAAATTAAAATAATCAAATAACTATCATAATCACCTGGTAGTTGGTAAAATATAAAGGCACAGTTATTCAATTTCACGATGAAGGTTTCGTCTTGATTGTAGTAGTGACGTGTACCGACAGGTGCTTTTGTGTGTGTAACTGCGATTCATTCGACTTGCGATCGTGACTGAGCACTCCCGAGGCCTACGCACACTAATACAATGTGTATATGCACGGCTAACAACAACCAAAGTCAAACGTTCATTGAAATAGAATAACTATACAATAGTAATCAATCAATTAATTTCTTCACCATCGTTAACTTTAAACGACTCAATTGCACTAGTCTGACCAATCCTACCTACGTAAGTCATAAACCCAGAGGATAAGGCAGAGACCACGTTCACACAGTTCCCTTTGACATGATCCCGACACGCCTCTCTCACCTCCTTTACATCCATATACCTACGCATATATGCTCGTCGGTTAAGGGTACTCTATATCTGGCCCATTTTCAATGATCGCCAACTTGGTCGGTAAACTTTCATTGGGGCGTCCCTTCCCGACTCTGCCGTTCACTTCTGCAACATAGATTTGCTTTGTGACTCTTTTCTCTTTCATCCCTTCTACATGACCAAACCACCGAAGCATTCCTGTCTTAATCCTGGTCGCAATATCATCTTGCAAACAACATTTTTCTCTTATCACACAATTTCTCACCCAGTCGTTCAGATTCAGCCCTAACATAATCCTTAATGACCGCATTTCTACATAATTTATTCTTCTCTCGTGCTCCTTCTGCCACAGCCATCTTTCAATACCACAGCACTGTGAATTGCCATACGTGCCTTTTTTGACATTCTGTCGTTCCACAATAGAGTGTAGAGCCCCATACGCCATTTCCTGCATTCATTTGTCGTTCTACATCCTTATCGTATGTACCATCCCTGCTACACATCCCAAATACACAAACTCATCCACTTGATCAAGTAACTCCCCTTCTATTCTTAATTCTCATAAGGTTTTACATTCTTCTCTTTCAAAAACCATCACCTTTCTTTTAGTGACATAAATCAAGTTGATCTATATTATGCTAACGTCGTAAAAAAATCCGACCATCAGAAACAATCTGTAGAGGAGGCCGGTTTTCAGCAGTGAACGGTTGTAGACTGTTGGATGGATGAAAAGGAGAATTCATCATCTCGTTTGGTGTCTCGTTTTTTTTTATTAATTCGGTGCAACAGCAATGAGGTCCACCTGATGGTAAGTGGGTGGTTTTTGAAGCGAAACTTTTTTATAGACGTTATGGAGTACGGTATTAAAAATCAAATACGTCACGTTTTCATGTAACGTTATCATGTAACGATTCACCGCCCTGGCTGCATGAGTATACTATTATATGAACTATTTATGTAAAATAGAAAAAAATGGAAAAATGATATGTCGTCAATAAGTTTCACATTGTACTTGTGTAGACAGTTATACGCACAATTTTATTTCATAAAAACTTAAGTGAAAAACGAATTTACAGCCCATCTGATGGTAAGTTGTTACTGCTGTTCATGGACGCTGCAGCCAACTTCAAACAAGAAAGACTGAACTTACCACGGGGAGTGCTCTGAGTTATTGCTCTGACTAATTCCAGTTGCACAATTTCACCATCGCACATCTCGACGAAACTCGTGATACCGTCCATACCATACCTGGATCACTGGCGGTCCACCACAGTGCGATTTAAAAAAAGTTTTCTTCCTCGCACAACTTCCTTGTGGAATCGACTACTACCAGAGATTTTTCAAGAAAAGAGCCTACTCCTTTTTAAAAGGCCGGCGACGCACCTGCAATTCCTCTGGTGTTGCAGCTGCTCATGGGCGGCGGTAATCACTTACCATCAGGTGAGCCGTATGCTCGTTTGCCCCCTCTCCTATAAAAAAAAACATATGCGCCGTCATCTCTGAGAACTAAGATGGAACACTGCATAGCCTGTAATTATACTGAGTCTCTACGTGCTTGAGACCGGAATACAGCAAGCACTACTATTAGGCAGCAGAAATATATACATCATATGTAAATCTCTAAGGGATACGGGATACCAGCTAAATGTGCCGAAACTGAGGTTAGTTGGTGCCAGAGGCAGTTATAAGCATGCCGCGGCCAAAATATGGAATGATCTACCACCGCCAGTTATATCGTCGTTAAAGCGCCGGCGTTCCGCAAAAAATGTCGCGGCTGGCCGCTCCGCGGGCAGTCACTGGCACGTACTGACTACAAGCTTGTTTAATAAAAGGCCCTTTCGAAAAATAAGTTAAGGTTTTATTTTGCTTTACAAAAGCTTAGATTTTTACTATAATTTTAAGATAAGATTCTTACTACTATATGCAGACTGGATGAATGTTTATTCTATGGCAGAATACCAGGGTCTGAGGGTCTTCTACATTCACGTTGCCATAGGCCATTGTGTCTCCAACTGGCATAATAAGATTTGTTTATGTAGATGAATTTATACTTTTTTAAGACATATAAAGACTTATTTATTTATTTAAGTTCTTTGTGCCTTAGACACCTACATAATATATTTATGCTCAATTAGATATCAAAATCAGATACGTCGTCACCCCCGAAGACTAAATCTTGTTACCAGTAAAAATAACCTCTGGCTCTCGTCACCCCCCATACAACAGGGTATTATGCTGCTATTTAGCTGGCCTTTTTATAGGATAAGGTGACAAACGAGCACACATTCCACCTGATAAGTGGTTGCTGTGTCCCATAGACATTTACGAGTATATCTATCCTCGATTACGAATCAAAATTGGCAGCATTAACATCCTCGCAGTGATGTTCATGAAGTTTTCTTCCTTTATTAATCACTTGTATAACTTGTGAAAATATACTTTAATAATAAAATTTATTTACCGCAACCTACTCTCATATACTTTAAAAAATAAAACATGATGATTAGGTTTTTTGAAAAATAATTCAATAACTTATAAAAGGCGCAGCTTAGTATAGGAAATATACCTATATGCAGCTTACATCTACGTTTATGCGATAGAGCCACGCTGCAGCTACACAAGATTTATATATGTTACTAGCTGAACCCAGCCGACGTTGTCCTGCCAACTAATATTATAGGTCGTGTTCAGCAACGTTTTTTTTTATTTTATAACATGCAATTTTATTTATTAATTGCCGCCATTAATGGGAAAAAGAGCAAATAAAATTAATTTTTTTTTAATTTTGTTGGTTTAAAAAAAATTCAATTTCTTTTAGTTTATAAATACAAACCTTCTTCATTGAATGTCGATGATGTCGATCAAATAGATTCTGAGTTAAACGATTTATATATACAAATCAACATCTTTTATATGCATAGATTATAGAATAGTTTTTATTTCTGTGTATTTATGACTAGAAATTAATATACTAAGGCCCCGTAAAGTCTTACGAGAATTTCGCAAAATTTAAAGATTTATGCATACTGCTTATAAAATTTAAGTTGTGAGAACTTTGAGAACTTTCTGAACTTAGAACCTGAACCGAGTCTAAAATTATTATTACTAAAAATGCTATTTTATGCAATAACGAAATGGTCATACAACTTTAATAAAACACAATTTATATTTTAGCAGTAATATACTATTCAAATTAAAAATGGAGTAATTTAAAATTAGGTGAAAAATCACAAGAAAAATATCTCAACCAGTTACCTTATTTTAGGAGTTTTTTATTTGTAATATAATAGATATCGTGTATTGTTTACAGGCTCTTCAATCAGACTAATGTGATACCTCTTGGTATCGAAAGATGGAAGGGAAGAATCTTTATTAGTACTCCAAAATGGAAAAGAGGCGTGCCAGCAACATTATCAGCGTTACCAACGGCAGCGGTGGAGGAATCGCCGCCGCTAGAGCCTTATCCTAACTGGCAATGGCATAACGCAGGTAAATTATAATAACATCTACATTGCAATCAATAAATTACAAGCCAATGTAAGTCTCTACTGGATAACTGTGTGCCTTAATGTCGCTTTGTAGTATCAAATAATACGCAGTTTTGACGATGCACACAGTCGCTGGTCTTAGTATTTCACGTCTGGCGTAAACGGACCAATAATATTGACATCTAACGTAAGCCATAATATACTTTTGACATTTTCCTTGGTCTCTTAAAACACCGACGGGTCTTAATTTGATTCAGATGCAAATTTGATAAAAAAAAGTTATAGGATAGGGTGATAAACGAGCACACAATCCACCTGATGGTAAGTGGTCGCTGTGGCCCATAGACACATATCTATCCTCGATTACGAATCAAAATACAGATGCATTGTCAGCCGTTAGGACTAACATGAAATTCCTCGTTTCAAGTAAAAAGGGTCTCCGGTTCCCTACACTCACCATACGAAACACAGCAACATTAAGCTGCGATTTTACGCTGGTATTCTGTGAGAGCGTGGTCCTTTCCCGATCGAGCCGACCCCATTCGTGCTACAACTATACTACTAATATAACTGCAGCATGGCCCTACCACGTATACGTATATGTTTGAATAAAATGCGTAGCTTTGTGATATATTATCTAGTTTTAGAGAAATCTTCGCCGCTCTTTCTCAGACAGTGGTTAAATGTCTCAAAAGTTTAAGCTCAGAATTTTGAAAAATGCACTACACAATATATTATGTTCATACATTAAAGAGTTGTAGCGTAAAAACACTAGAAAGTTGAAGTATGTTCTAATTAATCTTTAGCTTACAATCATTTTGTTTTCAGGTAACTGTACAGGGCTTACATCAGTATTTCGCATGAATGTAGATCACTGCGGTGTTATGTGGGTGTTGGATTCAGGCCAGGTTGAGGCCTTTGAAACACCGCGACAACTCTGCCCACCGTCGTTAGTCGCAATTGACTTGGAAACTGATACTGTTCTGGCAAGATATCCAATACCAGATGAATTCGTTCTTCAGAATTCATTGATTACCAATATCGTAGTAGATTCAAGAGACGCACGGTGTAGAGACCTCCACGTATACATCGCTGATGCCTGGCGTTTTGGACTCATTGTATTTAGACAATCCGATGCAACGTTTTGGAGATTCAGTCACTACACATTCTACCCAGAACCTTTGCTTTCTAATTATACGTTACATGGATTAAATTATCAATGGTCAGATGGATTGTTTGGTATGTCCTTAGGCAAGTTTCACCTTGGCGAACGACGTCTGTATTATCATGCTATGTCCAGTTCTTTAGAGTTTGTTGTAAATACATCTGTAATACGTGATCCTACTCGTGTTAATGACGCTGTGGCCGAGTTTAAACTTCTCGGTGACAGCCGAGGGCCTTACGGCCAGGTGTCTGCAGCGGCGATCGACCGCAACGGTGTTATGTTCTACAATCTAATTTCATACGACAGTATCGGATGTTGGAACACGTGTACCGATTATAGAGACAAAAATCGTGACGTTGTGGCACAAAACTCTAGAACGTTGGTCTTCCCTAATGATTTACGAATAGATCATGAAGTACCGCAGTTTGTATGGATTATATCAAACAGGCTACCGATGTATCAATTTAATTTAATAGATCCAAATGAATACAACTATCGTGTTCTATATTTAGATCCTGTTAAAGCCGTTGAAAATACAGTTTGTCAATACACATGTTAAGGAAATTAAATGCCGACCTCAAGATTTTAAAATAAAAATTTACATTATTTTTTGTATTATTGTAACTCCTCTTTTTCTTTATTGACCCCTAAAAGTCTACAACTGAAAATGGAACTCTCATATTATCACGCTATGCATGTAAATTGAAGATCGCAGTTTCAGGCGTCTCACACCTATGACTTCGCTGCACGTCGTTTGTCTGGTCTTTATATTACGTTAAAACGTAAACGATACAATTACACTGCCATCTATTGAACACCATACGATTTATCTGGAATTTATCAACTTAAAGCCAATAAATGATTAAAATCTGTTTATTTCAAAAAATATCAAAAAGGTAAAACGAAAATGTATTTTTCATTTAAAACTTGCACTCGATGATGATTTTGAAGTAGACTGAATTTGAGATGTATTTCTTAGCTCTACATTAGGTTCAGTTCGATTCTCGGACTTTGGCACAGAATTGGATGATAATCGACTTATTATTTCATAGATAATGTCCTGAAAGCTTACGTTTGATTCTGGTGTCATTGTGATATTAACTTCTGGCTTTTCGTTATGTTTTTCTTGGTTTTTATGCACGATTGAATCCGTTTGTAAAATGTTTGAATTATTCAGTGAAACATAACTAGATTCACCGCTACATTTAATGTTGTTAATTTCATTTAAAGAACTTTCTTCACGACTTAAAACAATTTCATCGTATGAATGGAAGAAGCTATCTCTGTTATCAGCATTTTTATTATCAGTTTTTTTATCCACAAATTCATTCGATTCAGATTTTCGTTGTAAGATGTCAGAAGCTTTTTTCATAAAGATTTGCGGATAATCTGTTAAATAAGAAGCTAATTTTCCTTTACTACTTCCAACTAGTGGAGGTGGGTCTGTGTTTTCACTTGACAAAGCATTGCAATCTAAATTCATTAAGTTTCTTTCTGCCTTCGTTGATAAAGAATCAAAAAATTTAGAAGAATCTGTCCCTTCCTTTTTCAAATATGCAACTATTCCTAGTGACATCGTTGCAAACTGCTCAAGTATGCGATCTGTATCACGTGGCATTACCAATTCGTTGTTTTGCCACTCTTCAAAGGTGCCAGTATCTGACATAGTTCTGTTGGAAGAAATCGACATAGGTCGCAAAACATCCGCTTCATTTTTTACATCTGCAACGCTATTGTCAGAAGGAACAACGTAAGCTGTTTCATCAAATTTAAGACGGGTTGGTAAATGAGGTTTGATTATGGATTGTCTTTCCGCATATCTAGAAAGAAATTTTTAATAGATAATTCATACAGTTGCATATTTTATAGGTATTTTTATCACTCAGTAAAAGTATCGCCAGTACGCAGTGAGCTCAAAAATACATAAATTATTGGTTTTGGAATCTGAATATACCAAGGCTACCTTTGTGTTTTATTGAACCTTATAAGTAATTATATCTTATATGAATAAAAAGAGTTGAAGATGATGATGTAAGCGATAGTCAATCTAACCTCACCCACAAAAATACTAAACGAATCTCCAAAACTCCTAACAATTTCTTGACAATGAATCAATATATTTGCTTTTTTATTGCCTCTTCTTTATCAGCTTGTAAAAGCCAACTACTGAATATAAGCCTCCCTCGTAGCAGGAAGGATTTGCTATAACTACCACGCTCGGTAGAAATTTTGTATCTTTGAAGAAACTGCTCATCGTCGATCTGAGTATTTTACGTCTGATATAAGCGAGATGGTTATACAGCCAACTAGTGGCAGCCGTAATGAATTTTTGCCTTCCCTTTTTGGCTTATTCATAGGAATTTGTTACGACACCCGTAGAATAAAACGGGAGATATGTTTCTCCCACACCGCTACCACACGGGTTAACATGCCTACATACTGTACAGCATAAATGAACTAATATTTGAACACTGTTGTCAATTGCATATGTATAAAAAAAATTATAGAATAAGTGTGACAAACGAGCACCTAACGGTAAGTGGATGCTGTGGCCCATAAGCATCTACATTTATTCTCGATTAAGAATCAAAACGCAGATGCGTTGTCATCCCTTAGGACTATGATGGAATGCCTCGTTTCCAGTAAAAAAGGGTCTCCGGATCTCTACACTCAGCATACAATCGTTAAAATACACTCAATAGAATCGTTGCACTTAATAGCTCGTAACTCCTAGCTTACTGGTCTCTTTCGATGATTCTGTAATGCCCCGTTACTAACAAACACTTTCCGAAAAAAAGAATAGTTTCAGATTTCTCTTACTCTTTAAACCAAAACACAGCAAACATTTTTGCTTGTACATGTGGTATCTAATACTAATTAAATAATGATGTGCGAAAGGGGTTATTCCGTTTATCCACCCTACGAAATCCATCCTAGAGTCATCATCATCATCATTATAACCCTTCACAAGCCCACTGCTGAACATAGGCCTCACCCAAGTAATGCCACAAAGCACGATCCTGAGCCACCTGCATCCATCGACTTCCTGCATGTCTTACAAGGTCGTCACTCCATCTAGTGAGGCTGCCACTCGAGAACCTTTTTTCCCCAACGGTCTTCGGTTTTTCGAGCTATATGGCCCGCATATTGCCACTTCAGCTTACTAATTCGTTGGGCTATGTCTGTAACTCTGATTCTACTGCGGATATCCTCATTTCTTAGTTTATTACGCAGAGAAACCCCAAGCATAGCCCTCTCTATAGCTCGCTGAGCAAGTTTGAGCGTCCTCATACGGCCAGCAGTGAAGGACGACGTCTCAGTTATATGTCATCTCTGGCGACACGCACCGGTTGTACGATTTCGTTTTCGGATTTTGGGGTATACCTTACGAGAAGATGTAACGTAATTTCCCGAACGCTGCCCAGCCGAGTTGAATCCGTCGATCGACCTCTTGGTGGAAGTTGGACTTACCTGGTCGTACTATTTGTCCCAGGTAAACGCACTTGTCAACAACTTCGAACTTAGTGCTCCCAACAACTACCGGCATAGCTATGACACGGACATTAAACGTGATCTGACCCACCGGTTGGGATGTATAAAAAGTATATCACTTATCTTGTTATTGTAAATAAGTATTTAATTAACATATATATCTATACATCTGTTAATTTATAACCAAAATACTAATCATAAAACTTTGCTTGTTTATTTTGAACCAGAATTTACTTTTAATTTTACTACTTGCGCATATTTCTGGTAGAGTAATGTTTGTTATTTATTTATTTTTGTTGCTTTTTTATGAATTTTAACTTACATCATCATTATACAAAAGTTTTTAATATTTATTTAGTTTAATCAGAAAGGAAACTGTCGCATCAAGTAACCTTTAATGGTCGCCATGTCGAAGTTACTTTTGTACATCGAAAGGTTAATTAAGCAAAACAAAAAGGGGTTAAACAAAATCAATAGAGGGAAATTCATTAAGCGCTAAGCAGATTGAAATCCAACATGGCGCGCAAGATGGCGCCGGGCGGGTTAAGGCGCGTTGACAAAGCGCCGTCGTTAGTTCGCGAGCCCTCTTATTAACCTTATGATGTACGAAGAACATCAATCTCTGTAGCTCCACTAGTGGTGTCCTAGAAGGTGTACGTCCTAACGATTGGTTATTTATTAAATAAAATAAAATAATGAGTCATTTCTAAACATGTTGAAATATTACGTGAAAATTATTAAACTATAGAATAAATTCTGTATAGATTCTATCATGCTAAACTTCTATTTATAGACTACTCCGTCAAATCCCGAGCGTTTGCATGCGGCCGCACCCACCCACAGCACTTTAAACCATTAAAACTTATATTTACAGACTACTTTTCTTTATAAAAGTTTGGCATTATAGAATCTATACGAAATTCTCTATTCTATAGTCTAAACAAAAGTCAGTTATTCTATGAGTTTTTATTTTTAATCTACCGTAAAATTGCACCATTATCGTATGGTCGGCAAATGTCGTAAAATGACAGGAAACTTCTTTATAGAAAAATAGTCTATAAATACAAGTTTTAAAGGTTCAAAGTGCTGTGGGTGGGTGTGGTCGCGTGCGACCGCTCGGGATATGACGGACGCACACGACTGCATATGAATTTTAAGAGGATTGAGGGGTTAAATTAAGTACTCATATTTTAACAAAATTTTGAATGACTTACATAGATAGATACGCGTAAAGTTTAAGTCATTAAAGGTCGGAAGGAATTTAAAAAAAACAATGATCCCTTCAAATCACACAAAAAGTAAGTTTGACCAACGTTAGGTAATGTATTTAATGAAATGATTATATGGACATTACGATTTTTTATTATTACGCGAATATAACATATTGAATAAAACTAATTCCACCGCAGTAGTATAATAAGCCTATGAATTCTACCGATTTTACTGCGTTTATTGTAATCTTTTGATACCGACATAAAAAATTGTTTTTTAATGATGTAGTTGTTAAGTATGTTGATGTCTTAAAATTTAGTACTTAGTAAAATATTGAAAGTAAATGTTTTACAAAATTTATGAGCCTAATGAAGTAATGTAAAAATAAACGTACGTATTTGTAGCCATATAGTCGAGCAAGTGATAAATTATTATGGACATAATTTTAAGACAAAATTTATGAAATAACGTAATGGTTTAACATACTAAAGGTGTTAAACATACAGGACGGCTTTCTAGAGCAGTGGCTCAGCACTTGGCTGAAACGCTATCAGCCGCGGTTTCCATTTCCGCATGGAACAATATTTGTTTTGCCTACACATAATCGTTGCTGGTCTGGGTGTTTGTCTGTATGCGATTTATGTACGCAAAATGCCTATACGGTATAGAACAAGTATCAAATGTGGGTAGTAACCATAGTGACATTTACGTTACGTTATGGTAAGTCACTTTTAAGAAACCAAAAATAGATACAAAATTTAAAGCATTTTGTTCTTGTGACAGAGTATTAACGGTATTAGTTTTAGTGCATATAAGAATAAGATATCTCGAAACATGATAATACGCTTCTAATGAACATTTGGCGGGCGGGTATTCAGTCTGCGGTCGCATTACCAGACTTCCCGCATGTTGCCCGACGGTCTAATACAATGTTATTATGATCTGATCATGAAGTCTCGGGTTCGAATCCCGAATCGGACCGAAATATTATTGAGTTTTCGCGTTAATTCTAACGCCGGAGGTAGGCTAGGATGTAGATAGATATCCTGTGTGATCATCGTGAGTGAGAGAATATCTTATAGCCTGTAATTGTACTTCTACCCTTTAGACAGGAACAAAGCAGCGCGTGACTGCTTTTTAGCGGCAGAAATAGGTAAAAAGATTAGGTCTAGGTGGGGTACTTAGATGGACTCCTTCGCACAAAAGCCCTACTACTCAATAAAGTCTACATTACTACAGTCTACATTTAAAAATCTTTGATATATTCGATTCTCTATTATAAATGTAAAATATATACCGCACCTGTTATAATTTTTTCTTAAAAAAAACGTTATCCCATAGAAGGCTTTTCCTGTGTATTGTGGATGCATTTTACATACATTTACATACATAAATTGTATACGGACAAACATCGAGGCCCTGAGTAATTAATTACTCACTTGCTGTACGCAAAATCCGGCGGAACGGTAGGGTCGCGGCCAAACGCTTAGTTACTTCGTTAGCAAGCCGTCAAATTTGATATATGAAATTACTCATAATATGTTTTCTTAGGCTTATTGATCGCACTATAAGAATAATCTCATTTATAATTTCTACAACTAGCGATTGGTGAAATTTCGTGTTCATTAAAAAGTACTAGCGGGTACCCGCCGTGTGCTATATTATATATACTATATGTAGGTATGTATTATGGTATTCTATGGCAACTACGCTAAAAAAGAAATACATTTTGTTTATTTCTTGTAAAAAAGAGGAAATTTTGTTATTTTTAATATGGTGCATTGTTTTAGTGGTCTAAAACCATCTTCGCATTATTGACTTTCTAATGAAAGCGGTTTGAGGCACATCGGTTGGATGGTTTTAAAGTCTATAACGGACATAGGTATTAAAATTATTTGTGTTTTATATAGATAAATTGACACATGCCAAACAATTGTTTCACATTGTATCGATTTATTTATTAAAAACCAATGAGTTTCGCATTACGGCATCATCAGAATTGCCCTGAAAAGCACACGCTCCAATCCTATGTAAATGAGAATCTCACTTAATTATGATGATGCGAGGTTTATTAATAATGCATCTATACTATTTTTACTAAGTGACAAACAAGCTAGGCACCTCAATCTGTGGAAACACATAACTTCCTTCTAAACAAAGCAGGTTACTAAGGCTTTGTCTCTCTATATTCGTTAGTTTTGCTTTAAATAATGTTGGAATATGACATTGGATATGCTGCCATTTGATGGTAAGAGCACCTACTGAAACGGCATCCAAGTAGTAAAAGAGTCCTAATAGCACCTATACATATTTTTAATACTTAAATTACGTGCGCCGAGCGCGGTAATTAGTTAAGATGATTAATTTTTCGTTTAAGAATAAAAATTTTTTTAATTCATTTAATTTAATTAATAAGTTGTCTTTTAAAATATCTTTCAAACGTAAATGAATTAAAATGAAAGAAAAGCTAAAGTTAGTTAAGCTGAAATAAAAATAAATAGAACAAAGGATCTTAAAATTGTACTCAATGTTAAAAGGGATGTAAAATAATGACTCGAAAGTGCTTTTACTAACCCTTTCGTTAATCGCCACGAAGGGCTTCAGACAATCGTTTAAAAATTCCGCCCTAATCCCAGGGCATCGGAATCACACTAAAAACGCAAATACTTTTATCCGGGTAATCCCAGACGTCTTCGCGGATTAGCACTGTAGCGGCGGGTGGAGTTAAAGCAGGAAAAATGCAAGACGCAATCTAGCAAATGGCATTAAAATGTTTTGGATTCAACCCTCTCGCGGCGTGGCGCGATTTCTCAAAGTTCGCGAAGAAAAAATCCATCCGTTCGACGCAATGTAGCGTACGGGCACGTCTTCGAAGACGACCAATCTGAACTATTGTACGGCGTATAAGACTTCTTGATACTTATTTGCATTTACATTCACTACTTAGGTTTTTAGTGTAAAAGTTAAAATAAGATATCGGATGAATCTGGAATATTATTTTAATTAACTTTTAGTAAAGTTACAGCCTATATACGTCTCACTGCTGAGCACAGGCCTCCCCTCATTTCTGAGAGGGTTTTAGGGCAAGAAAGTGTCCACCGCGCTACCCCAATGCGTGTTGGCGAACTTCACATGTCTTCGAAATATTTTTTTTCTTTATTTCTCAGACATGCAG
>DWHP01000542.1:0-19377 GCA_018247895.1 Parnassius honrathi
TATATATATATTTCACATTTCCAGCAGTTTCTTTCCTCGAACCTACAGTTGTGAGGTGAAGGATGTTCTTTTATCACCATTACACGCCATAAGGTACGCGCGGGTAATATGGTCACCTTAAGCTTTGCCGCCCTGTAAAACAGGGAGTAGGACAAAGACAAAAACACAAGGTCGTATACTAAAATAACTAATATATTAAGAAAAAATGGCAAACAAGCTTTGGCAATCATTAGGAAGACTACGAAAATTCAACTTAAAAAAACTAACTACATTACACCATACTAAAACCGATTAAATATTGAAAGTGAAATGTATATATATATATACATTTCGTAAAAAAATCGTGTAATAGTCAGTCTGCCATCGTCGGAATGCAAGGTTAAACACAAAACCCTTTAATACACTATCTCATAGCACCCACGTTTGAATGTGGAGTTATTTTATTATATCCCTTCTCCTCCACATCAGCCGTTGGACATGCCTCTCCGATAATAGGTGGGATTTGTACTCGATATGACTATCGAAGTAGCAGACGTTTCGCACCTTTGACGTTGATGACGTTTGATGAGATAGTAATACCGCCTTCAATCGTAAGTCACATGATCTTTCAGACATTTCTTTAGTCACCTCTTACATCACTTACTAGAGTAAACGGAATGACATTTCTCTTATATCGCCACTACACGCCGAACCATACTTTGTAATAATAATACTAATGTATATTTGTACGATGGCTGAGAGGTGAGCGCTCGGTCTAAATTTCACAGTACGCGAGCAATCCGGATTCGATTTCCGCCGGCACCAATAACATTGCAATTTAAGTGCAGATTTTCCACGTGTTTGGCAGTGAAGGAAAACATCGTGAGGGAACCTGTATGTTTGAGAAAAAAGAAAAAAATTTCGAAGACATGTGAAGTTCACCAACACGCATTGGTGCAGCACTGTGGACATTCCTTTGCCCTAAAATCATATGATTAATTAGAGGAGACCTGTGCCCAGCAGTGTGACGTTAATAGGCTGTAAGCTTAACTTTATTTTTATTTATATTTGTCGTTTTATTTAATATTATCTTTATATTTATACAGCCCAATTAGATAAGAATACTATTATAACCCACAAAAAAAATTATGTACCCTAAACCGAATTTCAACCACGGCGGCCAGCCTCACCGGAGACTACACGTATGCACGGGCACATGGGCACTCTCTTATTCCCTCGCTCTCAAAAATTAATGGGATGGCAATCCGCCACGGCAGGAGAGACTACAGGCGCAGGACTTATGTCTCTGGGCTACTTCCAAGAAGTTTTTTTACAGAAAATTTCAAATGATTTTAGGCCAGACTCAGATTCGAACCCAGGATCTCATGAGCAGCAAACACGCTTACGAATACTAGACCAACAATGCAGTCAACCACAGTTTGTATTGACACAAGAAATATTTTCATCACTTTACCTCAGCAGTCGATTCAGTTGTAGTTGGATATCCACGATTGGCTTGATCGCGCGGTCTTTGTGCTGGAGCACCATATTGAGAGAAAACGCGTGGTTGCGTTCTGGAAACATGAAATTATAATTAAGTTAATTAAATTAATTAAGTTTAACTTTTTAATTGCCGTTACAACTTCATAGTCCGCTAGTAATCCGAGCTTGATCCCCTTGAACAGATTGTTTATTGTAACATTAAATGTCGATTTACCACATGCTGACTTTGATAAATATCTAAAAAAATAAGAAAATATTTTGGATATGTGAAAGCCAACCATCCGTATTGGCCTCAACTAACACAGCGTCCGTGGCGGTCTTTCCTTCTCCATTTAATACCCTCTTTCAGAGTTAAGAGAAAGCTAGCGTCAGCAGTAAGCGTGACGTTTGTATCTTTTTAATTTATTTTTAGTTTTCCATGTGAAAATCAACAAAACGAAACACATAGGCTCTGTCTGCGCAGTTCTGTCGCTCTTAGGGAGCTCAGGTTGAAATTAACCGCGGTCGAAAATATTCATTACTGAAATACAGATATAAAAATATATCCGAGGTAAATATGAAAAAATGCGTAATTAGATAATATTAAGGATAAATTATTGATTGAAGGAAAATGATGAGAAGTGTTTTATTTTTATAAACAAGTTATTTTTGTAATTATGAATGATTTTTAGTATATGACGCATTTTTTCATATTCTTACATTGTCATCTAATGAATTTCAAGTATCTAAGCTCTTCGGTATCTTAGTTTAAAAGCAATTACTAAATTTGACCCGAATAGACATACACGAAAGCAAGTTACTTCGTGTATGTCTATTAAACGTGGTAGAGCTACGCTGCAGCTATTATGGTTATAGCACGAATGGGCATGGTATAATAGCAGCTTAATGCTGCTGTGTTGCTGGAATCGTGGTATTCCATCTTAGTCCTCAATGGTGACATCTGCATTTACATTTTTAATCGAGGTTTAATGTAGATGTCTATGGGCCACAGCATCCACTTACCATCAGGTAGACTGTGTGCTCGTTTGTCACCCTTAGTAAAGTAAAGTTACAGCCTATATACGTCCCACTGCTGGGCACAGGCCTCCTCTCATTTCTGAGAGAGTTTTAGGGCAAGGAAGTGTCCACTGCGCTGCCCCAATGCATGTTAGCGAACTTCACATGTCTTCGAATTTTTTTTTCCTTTTTCTCAAACTTGCATGTTTCCTCACGATATTTTCCTTCACCGCCGAACACGTGTTAAATCAGCACTCAAAATTGCAATTAACAATTTTATTGTCACCCTTATCCTATAAAAAAAGTTCAAAAAAACGTGGTAATAACAAAGCAAAATGAAGAACCAGAAGAATCTTTTAGAAAAAATAAAAAAGTGATCATGGAGGTTGAGAAATAGATTCGAAAAAGACAAAATCAGCACGATTGAAAAATTCTACTAACGAGATCGAACGTTATAAACAATCCAATAATTTATGTATGAGAAGGCCTAACGGTACGTGACCGTAGTATTATAAATCCGTGCGTGACAGTAATAATGAATATTTGAATATTATGTTATCTATACGCACATAAAATATAATGTGATTTTACATCATGCGAAAATATATTCTTAATATGACATTTTCTTTGCGCGGAACTTTTCTTAATCATGTCTTTGTTTACGTATTTTGCATCCTAATTATTTCCTTATAGTATTTGACAGTACAAACCTTACAACCTTTACACATCGCAAATTACCATGTACATGTGTCCTGCTACTACATAAAAATTTAACGTCACGTCTTTACTATGACAAAACACTTCAATGTGTTTTTCGACGCTATTTATATATTCGGTGCGCGATCGGAAAGGACAGACTTATTTAAATTCATCAAGAATACTAACCTTGCCCCAAATGCAGTTGCTACGGCGGTAGCCTTCGCGCCGTCATCTTGTTCATCATCATCGTTTTCAGAATTTTCATCTTTCTCCTCAGCCTGCTCAATGCCATTACCTTCTTGATTTATATCAAGACCACTTTGAAGGAATGCATCTTGTCCCTGAACAATAGGTTGCGCTCCAAATTGATTAGGAACTAAGTATTGCTGTTGAGTTAATTGATTTTGATAATATTGATTTAAATCTTGATTTGGGTAGTTTTGCTGACCCTGAGGTAAGAGAAAATTTTGCTGCGGATATTGATTTGCTGGTATTTGAGGTTGAGGGTACTGAGGTTGATAAGCTTCTTGTGGTTGGTAAACTTGCTGTGGTTGATAAGACTGTTGGTAAACGTATTGAGGTTGTTCTTGTTCGTTCTCTTCAGTTTCTTCATGTCGCTGATTGGATTGACTTTGTGGTTGAGATTGGCTTATAGTTTGTGGCTGATAAATGATGGGTTGAGCCTGATATTGAGGATACTGCTGTAATTGAGGTTGGGCAATTGGTTGGTATTGGTTAACAGTTGGTTGGTATTGAGATAATGTCTCTTGCTCAGCTTGCGTTTGCACAGCTGGTTGATATTGGGGCAATGGTTCTTGATTAAACTGAGGTTGAGCGATTGGTTGATATTGAGGTTGAGCGATTGTTTGATATTGCGGTTGAGCGATTGGTTGATATTGAGGTTGAGCGATCGGTTGATATTGAGGTTGTGCGATTGGTTGATATTGGTTTACAACTGGTTGATATTGCGGTAATGGTTCTTGATTAACAGCTGGTACAATTATGGGATTGGATGGCTGCTCTTGACCTCGGGGTACCAATAGAGCCGGATTTTGTACAAAAGCTTGTTGAGCAGGAATAAGTGCTTGCTGTTGACTTGCAAGTTGATTTTGTGCTAAAATGGAGGGCAAGGCCGCAAAATGCGCTGGGCCATCAAAACCAGCCGCTTCCTGTTTCTCGGGTGCACTCTGTTGAACTGTTTGGTAGAAAACTGGTTCTCTAATTTGTCCAAATTGCTGCAAAGGTACGAATTGTGGCTGTAATTGTAACTGAGCTAGTGAACTTAAAAATAATTCTGCTGGGTATTCCTGTAAGTTCTGCTTTGACACCTCAACCGAGTTGTTTTTCGTCCTTGACGATGCATTTTTATCGTCTAATGTCTCGCCCTGATTTAAGTCGGATTCTGTTGTAGGCTCGACTTCCCTAGATCTCACAGTGGTCGTGGTAGTAGCAGGGGTAGTTTGTGGTACGAATTGACGTGGTTGTTGTGGATTAGGGAGACCGCTCGCAGCATTGGGGTTGGCTGGAAATTGTTGTTGTCTTGAAAATTGACGAGCTTTTTCTTGTTGTAGTTGAAACTGAAATTATAATTTACATTTTACTATCGAAATTTTTATTTTAAATTATAGTTAATTATTTTACATGGATTTGTAAAAATTAATAACATGTTTATACGTATCAATTTAGTAATACGAGCAACTTTTTTGCTGAAATGGCAATGGGCTGGCCATATATCTAGAAGAACCGACAACCGATCTGGAAGCAAAGTTCTCGAGTGGCGACCTCGCAACGGCAAGCGAAGTGTAGGGCGGCCCCCCTAGATGAGTGCCGACCTGATAAAATATGCTGGAAATCGATGGCTCAGGACCATGCTTTGTGACATTTCTTTGGGGTAGGCTTATATTCAGCAGCGGAATTGTGAAGGGCTGTAATAATAATAATGATGATGATGTATCGGTTAACGTCGAAACACCTATAGTGTTAGTTGCGTTAATTGTCTATTAGGTAACATTAACAACAGAATTCAAATAAACTCAAATTAGTATCTCTTTTGGTTCAATACACGTCTGCTTGTAACTTACTAAAGAGAAAAGTTGTCACTTTTGCATTCCCTCACGTACGTCGTAAAGGACTTTTTGATTGCCAGTATAAAGATGAGCCCTCTTAAAATTAGTACATATATAATATTTTAGCAGCTCTTAATAATAAATTAAAACATATGATAAGCTCTACGTTTATTTTATTTTTTCTTAGTAAAAATAACATCGTTATTATAACAGCATTTAACAATTACTACTTGTGAATTTGATAAGTTAGTTAGGTATGTACCTATGTCTAATAATGTGTTAGACATTGCAATTATTCGAATACAAATATAAAAATATAATATTATATACACGTATTTGCATAACTTTTTTGACAAAGAGAATTATTCGGATACACAAAAAAATTTCTCCAGACCGAATTCCGGTCACGGCGGTTAGCCTCAACGGAGACTAGCCATCGACGCAGGACAGGATTATAGTGCCCGAGTTATTGCGCAAGCACAGGTGCACTCTCTATTGCCTCACTCTCATGGTTCGATGGGACGGTAAATCGACACAACCAGAGAGAGATCGGGAGCAGGACTAACAGCCTTACGTGCTTTCCGAGGCACGGGGGTGAGATACCACCAACTTCCTGACTCCGGGCAGCTATTGAGAATTTCTTAATGGAAAAACTTAATAACTGATGTTTTGGCCCGACCTGGGCTTTCAAACCAGGACCTCATTGGCAGCAGTCAAAATACTACAACCACGAGACCAACGAGGCAGTAACACAAAAAAAACATAAATATGGAACTACACACCGTAGATGAACCTATGTCCTGCCCTACCTACCGCTTTGCAATAACAAATATCTACCTACATCCGATGTAACGCGTATGCGATAGAACGTTAATTTAATATTGGAATAAACGATAAATGCGGATCGAATATTACAGGCACTGTCACAATATATCCAGATCCGAAATCTATGTGTTTCGGCTGGTCATAGCTATAAGAATCGGTCGCCAATGTTTTAAGCGTTACCCACTAAAACCTCTATACTACAAAATAGTGGATATTACGAGTGTATATTTACCTAAATACGCAATAAATTGATTAATATGAAATTAAAAATTACCGACTAGGACTCTAGGAAAAACATCACTCTTTTTTACTCGAGCGAGTCGGAACAACAATAAAAAAATATCTAAATTGGATGTCACAATGCCGATCGCAATCGAGGATACATATAGGTGTCTATGGGCCACAGTAACCGCTTACCATTAGGTGGACTGTGTCCTCTTTTGTCAACCTTTACTATAAAAAGAAATATGTGGAATTTATGACAACTAACTGATATCGGCTCGCTTCGATGGGCGTACGATATTATTTTATTGCGAAACCTAGATATAAAATAACAAGAAAAGTTTTTTATGGTGGGATTATCATAAAATCCGTTTTTAGGGGGCGTTTTCTTTGCGATATGAGTAACTACACTAAATTTCAATTCAATCGGGTGTCGAGGTTACAGATCTCGTGATGAGTTAGTCAGTCGGTGATTTTTCACTTATATAGGGCTATTTAACGTCTGGAAAAAAAAGGTGTAACAGGTGAACGGAATATAAGCCTATAGCACTGATATTTTACAATTTCTTTATTTATTTTACATTAACATGTTATGAAATTGATCAATCAATAAATTCTTCTAATTTGAAATAAACTTTCGGTACTAAAAAAATAACTACGAAATTTTTAAACTATATAAATAAATCAATTAAAAACTATTTAAATTAACCCAATTAGTAATAAACGCCTGCCAATCGTGGCAAAAATAGCAAATATGCTTCTTACGAGGCAAACTATGGACTTGTGTTCTGCAGTGAACTTTTGATGGGATTAAATTGAAATGAAACAAATTAAGTAATAAAAACTTGAATTTTACATTACCTGGGATTGTTGGAAATTTTGTTCCAGACCTCTTATATCGGTATTAAAGTTTGGTCCGACATATTGCTGCCCATTGACCGGTGAAACTTGGAATATTGGAAGCTGCTCTTGCGTGGGCAAACCTTGGACGGACACGTCGACGCCCGAGTCGTACTCTGTCGGTCTGAAGGGAATACGGGGATCGACAGGCGGCAAGTACTCGGGTCTTTGAGGAAGCTGCGAGAAAAATGTTTTAATTTATTTATACATTAAAGACAACTTAAAATATCAAAATAAATCGCCTCAGAAAAACAGTGGATAAACAGATTTGGCTGTGGCGATACGGGCCGCAGGTTCGAATCCCGCGTGGTACAAATAGGTATCTGCATTGCCTATAAAAGTAATTGCTCCGGATCTAGATGTATTTTATATGTAATTTTTGTATTTAAAGCGCCTCCATGATTGTGGTGTGTGGTGGAATGTGGAAGTAAACAACATTTAAATTTTTGGATTTTATTTGCTTTTTTTTGCAATCAAGCGCGGCACAATTAATATATTAAATTGCAAGCTCCGAAATAGGAAACGTTGCTGAATACAACCCATGAAATTAACTGACAAGACAAGGTCAGCCGAGTTCAGCTATATAAGGGTAATAAATGGTGCACACAGTCCACTTGATGGAAAATGGATGTTGTGGCCCATAGACATCTAAGATATTCAAAATGCAGATGTATATGTAAGTGGCTCCGCATCTCTGCACTCACCATAAGAAACACAAAAGCATTAAGCTGCTATTTTACGCCTGGTATTCTGTGAGAGCGTGGTTCTTCTTCGTTCCAGCTGACCTATTTGTATTACAACCATAACATAGCTGTAGTATAGCTCTGCCATGTCATAGCAAAATCTCTTAAAATAGGCTTATGACGTCCAATAACTCATTTGTAAAATGTCTCACATCAATGACATCTTTCCATTGGTCCGTATTGATTAGTTTTAATTTTTAATTTAATATTATAATTCAATATATTTTCTAAATTGTATCTAATTAAAATCGTAGTTCAAACCTATCCTTAAGCGCAACACGTTTCAAGTGAATTAAAGTACGATATGACGTTAGTATATTAGTGTATAATTTTATAAAAGCGATAGATATAATAAAATCAAATTTAGCCTGTCAAAAATCCACAGCTGGACATAGGCCTCCCGTCATAATGGGGGTTCGTAACCTCAATTTTTCGTTATTTTGAGTTGTTATCATGAAGATGCTGCTATCCTCCCATTTATTTTCCCTTGGTCACCTCCTACGGCACCCACAGGATTATATGTATTGTCAATAACGGTACACCACAAATTTTTCGTACTTTTTCCCTTTATCATCTACTTCTTTTACTGGAACTGTTTTTGCATTGTGAAAGTGTAGACTTAGGATTATTTTATCATACTATTTAACTCATTTTTCGACTGAAGTGGATCCTTTTAACTACGTCCTTCATGTGTATAATGTTTTCATTTGTATAATCGGAGCGGAGCTCCCATGGCGCAAGAAAACGATCCTTTGAAATCTATCTCTTCCGTAACCCGTACGCTAATTTTCATTTTTTTTTCGCCAGTATTTGTAGATCAACGCAGATAAGGTTTTTAAACAATAAAAATCTGAATTTGCTTAAATATATTAAAAAATAACTAAAAACCAAATTGCCTATAGGAAAATACACATAATGCAAAAGCGCACGTTTTAAATTTTTACTCCGCTCCGTTAATAATGCTAGCAAAAGGTTTTACCTTTGCATCTGCATCGCCCTAGTAAATACATGTACATCAGAAAAGTAAACGACAAAGTCGCCTTGAACTGAGTAAATAAATAAAAATTAAACTTAAAATTGAAATGTTAACTGAGACTCCTAGTTATCGTTGACATTTCCAAGAGCTCGGAAACTAGTAGGCGCTACTCGTACTCCCAGATTTTCCACCGCACTTCCCACTCACTTCAAATTTGCGTTCACTGACTCCCCCAATACAGATCTACTTAACTTTGTTTTAGCGTTTATTGGTTTATTTAACCATCAAGCGACCGCTAAACCCTTGCTCATCTATCGGCTTAATACTGCGTCTGTATGTCTCGTATGGTGTGTGTAGTGAGCCGGAGATAGTTTTTACGTTTATTTTAGATGCGCGACGTCTGGCACTGCAATCGTTAAACTGTCCATCAAGTGTGATGATTAAGAAAAATCCCTCTCAGGACTGGAAACCCACCTTCAGTGGTGGAATTTTACTTAATGATAGAATTGAAGAAATATATGATATTACTTTAAAAGAGTTATTAAATTCATCATCATCATCATTACCGCCCTTAACGAGTCCACTGTGGAACATAGGCCTTGCCCAAGAAATTCCACAAAGCATGGCCCTGAGCCACTTACATCTATCGAGTTCCTGCATGTCTTAGCAGTTCGTTACTCCATCTAGTAGGGGGAAGTCCTACACTTCGCCTGCCGGTACGAGGCTACCACACGAGAACCTTTTTTCCCCAACGATTATCGGTATGTGGCCGGCCCATTGCCACTTCAGTTTACTAATCCGCTGGGCTATGTCGGTGACTCCGGTTCTTCCGCGGTAATCGTCTTTTTAAATTAATAATCATTACAACTATACCTGAGTTTGCGTCTTCGTTGGCAGTTGGAATGCTGGACCGTTCGGTCTCCAGCCACTGGGTGGGTATGGTGCTGGTGCTTCGCTGAGGGCACCACTCAGCAACAGAGATACGATAGTAAACAGTCCCTGGTAAAAAGCAATAAGGTTCGTATTTTAAAGAATTTACTAAGATTTACACTTTCAAATATATAATTTATACCCGACTGCTTTCTGGAGCAGGAGGGTAATATTTTCGAGGATATTTATATACATATGTATATATGTACTCGTATAATATATCTTTGGCACGCTCTGTACTCGTAGCCTAAACGGCCTGATGAATTTTAATATGGGCTGTCATTATATTCGTCTTATATTATTCTTGTAAATTTTTCTCTTTTTAGTAAACTTTTTTACACAGTCAGATTTTTTATTTTATAAGGTTTAATTACAGTGAATTGATTTAGCAAATTGTTAATGAGTTTTAATTAAAATACGAGTAATAAGGTACGTGAGTGTAATATGGTCACTTTAAGCTTTACCGCCCTATAAAACCAAAACTAGGAGGAGGACAGAAACAAAAACACAAAGTCGTGTACTATAACTATATATATTAAGAAAAAAATTGCAAACAAGCCTTGGCAATAATTATGAACACTTCGAAAAATTTACTTTAAAAACTAACTACACTAAAATCGACTAAAATGTTTACTGTAATACCAACTGTCAAAATGATGTCGATAAAGAATCACTAATGTTGTGGATTTAAATGTGCCTTTTGACTCCAGGCAACAATTTTAATAGCGTTGATAAATTATTTTTTAAATCTAATAATATAAAAAAAGTTATAGCATCGATTCGGTTTCGATCTATTTGCAATTTCGTGGCTTTTTTGATTTATTGATTTGAAATAAATAATCGATTTTAATAAAAAGGTGAAACAATGCGAAATTAACGAACTCAAAATACCAATTCCATTCCCATGACAGCCTACAGAAAGCGCGTTGCTGAACACAGGTCATTCCCATTTATTTCCTCGTAGATGGAATTATTTGCCATGGTTGCCACGCTTGGCAGGAGGGTTGACAACCGCAGCTTATTATTTTTTATTGTTATCAGGAAGACGCTGCTGCCCGTCTCCCGGTTTTTTCCCTCCGTCGCCTCGTACGACGCCCACGGGACGATATTCTTACACCGCAATTAAAACGGGAGAAACACGAAATATTAACAGGAACTTAAAACAAGTCCTCGTATCAGATCGTTAATTCACACAATCACAAAACCACAAGATATAAACACAACGTGTAATCACCTTCATTTTCGTCGACTTTCGCTTGGTCCTTTGCGCGAGCGTTGGTTTTTATAGACAATAGCCAATGCTATTGTAATTCGGAACGCGCGCACTATCGACCTTATGAATTTACATAGCCTGGCTGCGGCCGTGATGTAGCTCGGGATTGTCCATTTCTGTATCGATCTTAATCATTGTCGTATTTTTGTTTACGTGCTGTTGTTTGTCATCTGTCTCACATTCCTGGATCCACTGAAAATCAGCATTATGAATTGATATACCTATATCTTCAATTCGTGACTTAAAGCTGAGTGGAGACCATTTTGGTGCATATTAAATTTCGTTTCTCGCGTGCCTTAGGTGCAAAGCGCGTAGATATGTTCTACTGGTGCCTAAAAATCAGTAATACAACGTTTTGTCGCATGAAATCGTATCTAAAAATCATATTGAACATATAACTGATATAAAAAGCACATTATCAGAAAGATATCTAATTTCTATCAATTTCTGTTTTGTTAATTATTAAGTACGCATGCTGCTACCCACTTATCATATACAATTATTTCTCTCTCCCAAAGGGTTTGCTGGAAGAGAACTCTTATTAGGGTTAAGCTCGCCTTTGTACATTTTATTTAAAATATTCAAAATTTGTTACCAACTTATAGTGTGTATAATAAAGAATAATAAAAATGATAAATGATTGTTGAACGTTGAATTTTTTAAATCGCTATTTTTATATTAAAAAAGTCGTTTTAGTGACTTAGGGTGTAGATTGATTAAGTCCGCTTGAAGGGGTATACGATAACCTTTGGAAATATCAATTGTTAAACTCAATCTATTTTTTAATCTCTTTGTGGAATGTAAATCTTTGTTTAATTTTGTTTTGTTTAGTTATAATTAATTTTTTTCGGCTGAGAAATTCCAAATTTTCGGTATTTGAGCAGCCTCGTAATAATATATTTTTCCTTTCCTTTCCTTTTTTGTCATAAAAATATTAGAAATGCTTTAAACATTACTAATATTCCTTTTAACCACTCATCGTAAGCTTAAATTACTTGTGTTACGAGTGGTTCACGCCAGTAGTCGAATGGCGGATTCGAACCCACGATCTTTTGAGTTCGCAGTCCGCGCCCTTCCATTAGGCTACCGTCGCTTCAAAAATATTTTACTAGATAAACTTTGACTCACTCCGGGCTCAACTGCCGTCGTGAGTGGATTAGAACTGTATCGTCTGTTTACAGCGGCTCATGATGAAAAATGTCAATCGCTGTAGAAATAGAAAATACTCCAAAAACCATATTTGACACATACTTGACCAAGGTAAGATATTATTAATATTTTTATAATCACAGATTTTCATTATAATATATTGTTTCACTAAAAGTACGTAGGATTTATATATTAATATACTTATACGTCTTGGACTTTATGGAGTGACCGGAAGGTGTACTTCAGTATCTGCTACTGAAACTCCTCGAAGAGCAGAACTAGGTGTGCTGAGTTTGGCTTCGTTTTGTTAGTTATGATGAGATCTTACCTCTGGACTTGGTAGAATGACCTGAGGGTGTATTTTGGTGAATGCTAAATTGAAATACTGGTTGTGACTAGATGAAAAACTTTTTGAAAACGAAATAAAGGTGAGAATTTTTTTTCGAACGAGTCAGGTGAAAAAGGACTAGTTATTAAATTTTTGAGTCTCAATAATAATAACATAGTAAAATTGAAAAAAATCTATTGTAGCTTGAAAATTTTTTTCTACATTTTTTCACGATCGTATGAACATTATGATTTTCCTAATGTTTTTTTATTGACGTTTGACATAAAATTGTCGGAAAATTAGAAGTATTTTCAAGGTTATTTGTTAAAACTCGTGTGTATTTAAATACTTTAAAAAATTGACATATAACATGAGTGCTTAAGATATGTTCATTTGGATTTACTCAAGGTTTTTTTAAATATTTTTGTTAAAATAAAAAATAAATCTATTTTACTTGATTTATTTTTGTTTACGATGCATGTGGTAAATAAACTCATTTCTTTCGTTTTTTCATTATTGTTTTTTTATTTCTATTTTGCATATAGTTGATTATATAGTTTAATTTTTATAAAATAAATCTGCAGTATCAGAAAAACGACAAGTTGCCGAAATTACGTTATAAGCTAGGCTAGGCTTCAGGTGGCAGTCTCTAGGGGTGGCATTTTGTGAAAGAAAAGTCAATCAGGCCGCAACTTTTCTATGTACATGACATCTTATCAGTTGAAAATGTCAATCACAATCTCAAAAGGAAACGGAAAATGGCTCTTACTGAATACTTCTCATTGAAATATAACGAATGCTGTAGTGTTGGAAGTTGTGGGAATAGCTTACTAAGTGAAAAATATTAAAAAATGGATCTATATAGATAGTTATAAATAGAGGTGGGGGCAACTTTCACACCCAAACTGCTGTGCGTGCGCTAGTTCCGATCTGCTAGGAATAGAGTGCCAGTATAATAACAGGCTGTGAGACAACCATAGACTTAGGAAAGTGATAGACGTACGTAGTGTGCAAGTGAAAAGTATTTTTTATGGCAATATAGCGTTTTATACGTGGTAGAGCCATACTGCAGTTATATTAATAAAATAGTAGCTTAATGCTGCTGTGTTTCGTATGGTGAGTGTAGAGAACCAGAGACCATTTTTACTGGAAACGAGGCATTCCATCTTTGTCCATCCAGTTCCATCCTCACGGGTGACAATGCATCTGCATTTTCATTTGTAAGCCGCAGCAACCACTTACCATCAGGTGGACTGTGCGCTCGTTTGTCACCCTATCTTATAAAAAAAAAACAAATAGAAAAGGATATTAAATCCCATGACTTTGTAACCGATTTTTAATTGACAGGTCAGCACAAGTCGGCACGCAGGAAATAGATATTTCGTAATTTTTACTGTATAATAGCCATTATTTTTCTTAAGTAATTGTTTCCCAAAATGGTTACTTGTTCTATAGATAGAAATAATCCTTATAATAGCACATTTCATAGGTAAATTCTCAAGACGTTGTCAATAAGAAGACGCGTTTATTCATTTTGATATTTTGCAAAGAAAAAAAGTCACATTGTTGATAATTTGAATGAATTTGGTAAATACATATTTATACAATATTTTACATGTACGCTAGGGATTGACTCAAAATTAATATCGATATTTATCTTAAATGTTTATAATTAATCGATAGACTTGCCCACACAACAAGAAGAGGAATGAAAATAAATGCTCGTTTTGTGTTCTAAAAATGTAATTTATTTTGTCGTTTATGAAAAAGTGTTTCTAAATATAGTATCCCCGGATTTCATAACTATCAAAAAATGGTTAAGATTAATTGGACGGGTTGGTTGGAATCCAAAGAAAGAACTCAACAATTTGCAGCAAACCTTTTCTTGAGAAGTATGAAAGTAAAAGTAATGCCATTTCTACATTGCGTGTACCAGTAATTATAACATTGTTACAATAAGATTTCAAACATTTAACTTCAAAAACGTTTGATAATCATAAAGAAAGATTTTTATACACTATACAACTGTAGTACATTAAAGATGTATCTATTTATCAACCGAAAAAAGTTATAACCTTGCTTAACCACCCGCACCTCATGGTCACACTACTACATTATTCATAGGACCACGCTATTTTCCATAAGGGGTTGAGCAAAGCTTCGGATCATATTCCCAAGTTGCAATGCTAAAATTTAACGTAGTTACGACGCCAGGATAATATATACTCTATAGTATTTGATACTTACAACGCTCGATGCCCAATTCAAGCTTGATGACCGAAGACAGTGTGCTGAGGCCTTAATAGCGTGGTACATCGCCTACAGTGTTAGTCCTCGAGAAGAGGAGCTCGTAGTGCAGTAATAGTTGCGCGGATCAATAGATCTGCGAGATCAAGCCGCTATTATTGCGGTCAGTCTATTAATGGGTGATTGTTTTCTTAACATACCTATATACATATATTAACATAAATTTAGAAAATAAAGAGTTCATACGTATCCTTAGACACTTGGTGCACTTTAATGTCTCCTGCGTATTTGATTAGTTTAAAATTATAAGCTTATTATTACTTAATATTTCACAGTACGCGAGCAAACCGGGTTCGGTCCCCACCGGCACCAATGAAATTGTTAATTGCAATTTTAAGTACTGATGTACCACGTGCTCGGCGGTGAAGGAAAACATCGTGAGGAAACCAGCATGTCTGAGAAATAAGAAAAAAAAATTCGAAGACATGTGAAGTTCGCCAACACGCACTGGGGCGGCGCGGCGGACTGGTCCATGCTCTAAAACCCTCTCAGAAATGAGAGGAGGCCTGTGCCCAGCAGTGGGACGTATATAGGCTGTAACTTTACTTTTTTATAATTTTACAAATTTTACAACAATTTAGTGAAAGTTTTACTAAGACGATAAATAATTAATAAATAATTAATGTGGAGTTGACTTGAAGTAGTGGAACAGTTGAGTGCGAAGCCTGTTTACATTACTGTCAAAGACATCAATGTCCTTACCTGACTCCGTCAGAACTATATCATTATAAGAGCGACACATTCGTGTTAAAGGATTGTAAAATGAAGTATTGTTCTTATAGACTTTTAATATAAACGTATTAAGACGACGCCTGGGATTTGACTTAATATTAAAATTGATTTGGGATAAAAGATTTGGGGAAACAATTTTGCAGTGTATTAGTTTATGTAAGCAAATAATATCTTATATAGCACGTCTATTACGCAGTGATGAAACTCCAAATGTAAGTAGCCTCTCCTGATAAGATGGTAGCTTACTTTATTCTACGACTTTACAAACCCTGTTATGTTCCAACCTCTCTGATATTGATTATTTAGATTATGAATAATGATAATGATTTCTAAGATAGTTGGCGTCTCTCTTTGCTTTTGAGTAGATCGAATTAATCAACACCTTCTTACATTTTGCGCTAAGCATCATTATATCTTCCCTTGGATTTTCGAATAAAGAGTTTGAAGAGGCAGTAAAAGACAGATCATTCTCAAATTAAGCCTCTTAAACAAAATTCAAAACGGGTCGGTAATTGATATTGTGCACATCGGCGGATTTCTGTTTCTACAAAGTTTTTTTTTTGTAGAAGAAACCGTCAAATGGTATAGTATATTTGGCGGTCGACTTCATTATACCCTGCTGAAACTAAAGAATTTCTTTAATGAAGGAAATGAAGAGTCCAGAGAAACCCGCAGTGTATTAAAGTGCTCAAGCTATTATTCTTGCTTGTTATGATGTGACAGGTACCATTTAGTAACCATTAACTAAATTTAAAGTATGCTATTTTTAAAACATTTATTGTATACATAAGTATATTTAGTGAACAAACCTAATTTCTTATTTTATTTCGTTTTTTAATCTTATGATTATTGGAATCGTAACATTCGATAGGCCCAAGTGTAACAGTGTATTTTTTCAAACTCAGCCTACGAGCTAGCTCCGCTGCAACGAGTTAACAAAAGCAACTCGCGTTATAACCTTTTTGGGCAACTATTTACTACACTATTATCCTTCCCAATGTGAATATATGAAAATGAAATGTTTCTCCGTGTAATAGGAGAATGAAAATAGCATTTTGCAATTGTAATGCGTCCGCTTGACTGTCTACATTTGCATTCAACGCTCGGCTTCGAGACTCATAATGATGAATGAATGAAAGATAAGTTGCCACCCTCGAGAAAGAAGATGTAATGTCTTGTTTCCAGTAAAAAGTGTTTTCGGTTCTCCACATGCACCATACGAAACAAAGCGGCATTGAACTGCTATTTTACGCGCTGGTATCTTGTTAGAGCGTGTTCCTTCCACGGGCGAGCCGACTCGTTTGTTCTACAACCATACAAATAAATCTGCAGGTTGGCTCTACCACTTTTTAAATGTGAAGAAAAATTTCTACCCCTAAGAAAAAAAGTTGTGTCCTGTAGTTAGGCAATAGACTTTCATAGTTTAATTGAAAAGTGATTTAGTAAGTGATGCAGGAGGTCGATGGATGAAGTTGGCTCAAAACTGCGCTTTGTGGCATCCTTTGGGAGAGGCATATGTTCCTGTGGTTCCGATATTATAATTCATTAATTTATAACAGCTTTTTAAACCTACTGCTGCTTATAGACCTCACTCACAGAATGTCAAATATCAACATCAGCATCTTGCATATCTCATCAGACCGTCACTCCATCTTACGGTGGGCCGCTAGTTTTTTTAATATATTTATTACTACGCTTTAAAATTAAAATTATTTAATTAATCATAAATTATTTTTAAAATAACATTACATGTTTTAATAAAGGAATAACTAAACATTTTACAGATCTAAACTGGCATCAGGAAGAGCAGCATCGAAGGTGAAGGACGTGTGATGTTGCGATCCTAAATCCCGTCTACCAAATAACCAGTGTGCCTCACTCCCACAGAATAGAGAGAACTAAATACAGTACAATATTGAACGCAGCAACACATACAATAACAAATCACATCACCAAAATAAAAATATTACAAACATTTAAAATATATCAGTCTTTTCTAAAGCTATAATTGCCCGCTGTAATTGGTGGAGCTTAAGATGACAAATGGCACACGTTAATGCATATATCAAAGAGTATATAATCACTATCTTTAGCTAAATAACTTAAAGTAATTTATCATAATGTGTTTAAATAAGCAAACACTTTCGTAGCTTGGTGCAAAATATTTTTACGAGCTGTGTTCGCTGAGGAGAATATTATCTAAAAGTCAATTTTCTTACATTGCAAGTATTCAAGCGCGTATCGATTACAACAATTACTTTGTATATAACACGAATACAAGAAACAATGTGACTGTCATATTTTCGAAGCTCGAGTGTACATTGAACAGAATGTCATACTCGTAATATTCTGTTTACAGTAACTTTGGTAATCGTAAGAACGATTATCATATACCTGTGTATTTGTTAAATTAAATGAAGTATTTTAATAGTAATACTCAGTTTCTTTGACATGTTTTTTAGGAATCCAGGTAATGAAAAAGGGTTTCCCTTACCTTTGAAATTATTTTATTTTAATTAAAGGTTTAGAGCCGTAATTACATGTCGTAATGAGTAATTACCGAGAAAGCCGTGGAATGTGGCACACGATAGTAATGTAATTTAGCTGCACAAATTTTGTAAAAACTGGAAACCTGGGAACAGATGTGGCAGCAAAAATATGAATGTTAAGAACGAGTCACGTTTTTCTTATTGATTGCTTGTGCAGGTAAGAATCAATATTATTGGCTTAGCTTAATATAGATGACTCAAATACTACGTAACTGTGTTGGAAGAATGCCGTCACATCATCTGTACATAATTAAATCGTTTAAATTCTAACAAATTTTAGTATAAAATTGTAGTTTGAATCACAGAATGCCACAACGACCGTGAAATCTATGAAAAACTCCATTTACTTATTACCAAAACCTCAGACTGGTTGAATGATCATAATCTAAAAATAAATTTTCCTAAAAGTAAATAATTAACTTTTTATCCTCATCAAAAAACTGCATTAAATTTAAAATTCGATTACAATGGCACAATTTTAGAATCAGTGAAAGAATTTAAATAACTCGGTATAAATATAGACTCTCACTTGAATTGGAAAGTGCAGGTGCATAGAGTGAGGTCTAGGTTCCAGAATTACAACATCAACAATAAGGTGATAATGTCAATATTAATATATTTATAATTGTATTGACGTTATTCTAAAAGCAACTTTATGGTGTTGCAAATCTGTGTTATTGCGAATTAAGGGGAGCTTAAAAATATATTATACTTTACGGTATCGCTAATTATTCAAAACATTTACGTGGTAGCCATGTTGCGGCTATATTGTATGTGTATGAGCCGCAAATTTAAAGATACTTAATTTACTTTTCTTATATCATATTGCATAATACTTTATCGTATCATCTTTGTCAGCATGAAAACTCTATAACGTTCCATGGCATAACCCTAACTTTTATAGAATAACGGTGACAAACGAGCACACAGTCCACCTGATGCTAAGTGGTTGGCTTATAGACATCTATATCTATCCTCGTTTGCGAATCGAAGTGCAGATGCGTTGTCAGCCGTAAGGACTAAGATGGAATGCCTCTTTTACAGTAAAAAGGGTATCCCATTCGTTACAATCACCATACGAAACATAGCAATATTAAGCTACTATTTTACGCTGGTATTCTGTGAGAGCGTGTTCCTTCCCCGGTCGAGCCGACCTATTCGTGCTACAACCATATACGTAGCTGCAGTGTGGCTCTACCA
>DWHP01000543.1:0-19377 GCA_018247895.1 Parnassius honrathi
TCTTACCCACCCCTTAGTGCTTGCTTGCATTTTAATTATTTCCTAATTCTAGATGAAATAAATTCACAATGACATGATGCGTATAGTGTTGCTAGTAGGAGCTCATACGGGATACCAGTAAAAATCCTATTTTTTACCTTGGAAGGTTAAAATTCAAGTGATTCGGTTCGTCAATTCATGACTACATAGTATACAACACAGAGGAGGCGTCAACTTCATATAATTTTGATCGAAGGGCACTTACAGGTAAGTTACTTTGATCAATTAATTATAAGATGCATTGAAAGTTACTAAAGTATACATGTTGTATTTGCTATGTCAAACATCAGATGAAAGAATTAAACAGTTTTAGTTGATATGGTGACGAGCCGTGGTAGCTCAGATGGTTAGCGCTTGCTATAAATTTCACGGTACATGAGCAAACCGGCTTCGATCCCCGCCGGGACCAATGAAATTGTTAATTGCAATTTTACCAAGTGCTCGAAGGTGAAGGAAAACATCGTGAGGAAACCTGCATGTCTAGGAAATAAGAAAAAAAAAATATTTCGAAGACATGTGAAGTTCGATAACACGCATTGGCGCAGCGCGGCGGACAATTCCTCGCCCTAAGACCCTCTCAGAAATGAGCAGAGGCGTGTGCCCAGGAGTGAGACGTATATATAGATATGTTACATCCCTTCTTAGATACTGTGACAGTGTTTAGATTTTTCATCGACGATCTATGAAACAATCTGTGGATCATAATGACATAGTATCTTTCAGATTATAATAATAGAGCTAAAAATGACACAGTGTACCTGATTGCTAAATAAATACTGGGGCCCAAAGACACCTACGTATATCCTCGATTAAGTCACCATTGAGGACTAAGATAGAATGCATCTCCTCTAAAGAGGATCTCTTACATTTGTTTACCAAAATCAATAAAATAATAGTGCAGCATCTTTTAAAATAAAAAATCATTGCACTTTCTCATATTTACAAAAATCATTGCACTTTCTCATATTTACGAAAATAATGCACATTAGTCCTCTTGTATTAAGGTATGTAGGTACGAATACGATATCTCGCTCCTCGCAAGTGTCGCGTAAATAAGTAAACACTGGACTAATTAGTACGTAAATAACTAGAACGAGAACTATAGACTAAAACGAAGGAGAATCTAAGACAAACAACGCATGTACGTCCAACCTCAAAGATGCCTTGTCAAGTCTCCTCAAAGTTGCCCTGACCGGAACGGCCGCCAGAGCATGTTTAATTTTTTTTTAAGTATTTTTAAAAAGCGTTTAGGGCAAGACCTAAGAGATTTTGAGCTTTTTGATTTGTTATAAGTTTTACACAGTTCCAGTCGGAAATCTAGTGACATGTTATCGAGTTAATAATTACGATTCACGTTTCTGTTTTCACATAACCCTTGTACTATGTTCAATTCTGTACATATGTTCAATGTTTAATGGATTTGCAATGATCCAAAAATTGTATAAAAATACTTCAAAGTACACTTACCTATACCAAAAATGTCTATATATTTTTTTGTAATAATACATCAGAAATAGAAAAATATTAAACCATTGTAGGAATAAAATCCCCAGAAAGGCGGCTAATAGACTAAAACAAATTATAATTGATTATTGCTACAACAATTTCTTTACAACTCCAAATTTCGACGTATCTAAGTCTATTTCAAATGTAAACTTTGCAGCAAATTGATCAATTTAAGATGAATTGTATCATTCTACAATTCCAACAGATTACATTATTATTCTCTAACTTTGGTATCAGTCGTACCCTCCCCCTAAAAGCCTATTCTTGTAATTCAGATAAAGCGAAGATATTTTGTGACCTCTGCTTATCTTTCCTTTCCAGGATAAGAGACAATGAATTTTAATTCTTTGTGCAACGCTACCGCCGAGACTCGTAAATATTGGGAATCAGCTGTCTTATCGAATAGGTAATTGGTAATGTGGGCGATCGCTTTTAAACGTCTGCATGGAGGCGATATCAACTATGTCTATAAATTAAATTACAGCCTACAAACGAATATTTCAGGAAATGGGGTTAATATAAATTGCTATTTCAAATCTAATAAAGGGATATGTGTTGTGTATGTATGTACTTTTATGTATATGTGTGTACACTTTATTTATGTATTATGTTTCGAATCTGAAAACAATTATTGTCCTTGATACCAGGGTTGACTGTGGTATTAACTCCATCCTATGTACCCTGTACCTTAAGGTGTTACATTTAAGTTTATAAAATTAATAAAAAAGGAACAGATTGTGAGAAATTAAAATTATTCCACAGTTAATAACATTTAAAAAAGCTACACCTTAAATTATGTTATTTATTCATTTTAAATGTTAAATTCGTGGACAAATACAAAAAAGCTTTCCGTGCATTTTTAGACTTGGAAAAACCTAAGTATGACAGAGTGGACAGGGCTGATGCTTAAATCATAGGATGTATAGAAATAACCTTGTAGGCATTTAATTCTTTTAGTTTTACCCTTTAGTGGCGGCTTAATAATATCTACTAGCTACCCTATATCACCCCATGAGAGGCGACGAAAGGAAACTAAATCAGAATATGGGTAGCAGTGGGTTTTTTTTGATGGCTAGTGAAACTTCAGGCTTGTGATTTAGCAGAAGAAGCATGAAAGTAAAATTAATGCTGCAGAAATACGGTTATTATGAAGTATGTTGATGGTGCCTCGGAGTGACAGGGTAAGAGATTGAGTAATAAGGTAAAAGTAGGTTAGCAAGAAGTTGTAATGACCAGAATTAAAAAAAGGAAAGCTTTGGCGGTTTGAACACGTAGAAATAACGAATCAGGAAATAGTGAATATGAAAATGAATGCCGCCGAACTGAGTAGCAGAATCATCAAGAGACGCCCTGGAAACAATTTTATCGACTAAATTGGCGAGATTTTGAAGAGGAGTCAATTTAAAAGTATTCTTAACCAATAACCATGTATGCGTAGATGTATGGATGTTAAAAATCGAGAAATTCCAAATAGAAGTCTATAGACACCGCCTACCGTCTGGGTGACAGGCGTGAGATTTTATGTTTGTTTTAAGCCGCAGCACGTTAAGACTTTGTTTAGAATAAGACGCTTATCAATGAATAAACAGAGTTTACTAAAATTCAACTTCAGTAGTAAATTCTTGTTAGTTTAAGATAAGAGTTGAAAATATTATACAACCCAACCAGATTTAAATTTAAAATGAGACTTTTGAAAAACATAAAAAAAATAAGTTTGAATAAAAGATTAGTTTCATTCGTATCAATTTTTGCTCATAGGATTGATATTGGATATGACAGCGAGCCCAAAATCCATCATCAAGTCTATCAAAATCGAATAAAGAACAATTTTCCCCCATTACCGCCTTGCGTTTCTTCCGTCATTTTACGTATCGTTTCCGAACATTAAAGAGGGTAAAACGTTAAAGCGAATATAATAAATCCGTATCGAATGTATGCACGGTTGGAGAGAATGAAATATATTCGGTAAGCGAAATATGATATTCGCCAATGAAATTCGCCTGTCGTGGTTACTAGGCAATCCATCACCAATTAAATGTTGGGTTGTTGGCGATACATTATCAACACGACTACGAGTAAATTCTGATTGATGGCGTTTGGTATCATGAATCCATGTTGTTGGTGTTCACGATTGAACGCCTCTTAGGCTGCGCAGAAAGCCATCAAAGAATGACCGATATGTTTGAGACTGAAAGTGCTAAATACATACCGTCATATTTAATATTGCGCAATTATTACGAACGATAAACATTTAAAACTATTATATTGAAATCTTTCTCTAACGCTTAAATCAATACTTTCTTTATTTTAATAGTTAATTAAAATAGTTTAGGCAATAAATCTAATATTGTAGTACTAAACATGACGGCTCAAAGCATAAATGTGACATTTTTTTTGTATTTTAAATGACCATAACTTATCACCCAAATATAAATATTTTAAAATAACTTATGTTACTTATGGTTTATTAGAATAAGAAAAGTTTAAAAAATATTAAAGACAGCTTAATAAATAATTATACTAACTACTATTACGGATTTTATCACGTTTAATTTATTTTACTTTTTCACGGGGGATTAAGGTGCCTGACGTCCCGATGTCAGTATTGAATCAGATGCAGAATGAATTTATATACTGTATTTCGAAGTTTGCAGTGGTATGCTTGTGTTTGGTTTTAATTTTATTAAAAACAGGGTCCCCAAGCAGGTGGTAGTATCCAGCCTCCTTCTCTTTCGAAATTAGGATTTTATTTACTTCAATATCCTCACGTATCATCCTTGATAGGTAAGACACATTAAGTTCATTCTTCTTATAAAGCTGAAGGTACTTCGGGTTAACACTGACATCGGGACGTAAGTCACCTCAGTCCCCCCGTGACCACGGGTATTGGAAAGCACCCGAAACGTCGAGAATTAAAAATAAAATAAATAAAACGCGGTAAAATCCGTAAACGCAACTTTAATTAATGTGTAGTATTCTCGTAAATATAAGAAGGCGTTATAAAAAATTATAATTTAGAATAAAATTATATCAAAACAAAGAGCTTGGATCTCGTGAAAGAGAAGACAAGAAATTTATTTGCGGACCCTATTTCACGATAATTAAGCCTAATTATTCTATCCGCAGAATAATTAATAGCACAAAAGACGACGAGCCGTCTTCTGTGTAGTATTGAAGCTTACTGCCATTGTTGTTTGAGATAACAGGGAAAAATCTGTGCTGCCTCCGGCTGTGTCCCTCTTTCATTGTTGAACATTCCGCTTTTTTCCAATTTACTCAACAGATTTTATGGCGTGCCTGATGCATTTATCATTTTTCTTCACGTTTCTTTAGTCTTATAAATTTTTCATTGAACGGGCGTTTCTAATCGCAATTACTTACCGACATCTTATTCTCAATGTTTTGATTCAAATACGAATGACAAATTTGGAGGCATTTAACTGGGGTCGAGATGGTTCGTTCCCATGACGTTGGGGTGTTACGCTATTTTAGTATATCGTCACTATGTAATTTATGAGCATGCGATGTATAGTCCGCCGAGCTTTTAGGGTAGTATGTCTGAAATAACGATTTTTACAAAATTTATGTAGGCTGTAAAGTTGTTAAGTGATTTTTTGTAAGTTCGCACTTTAAGAATACTCGTACTACTTGTCATAAGGTTGTAGATGCAATAATTACTTGATTTTAAAGTGACTAAACTGTTACCATAGCACAAGTTAAGTATAAGCTCCACAATAAATGCTACTTTTATGTCACTCATTATTCCTTATAAATTTTAAAATTTATCTAGACTTAATAAGTAAGAAGTATTTTTTGTTCTTTTTAAATGTTCTTTGCCAAATTTAGAATAAAACGAAACACTCATGGAATCACCTCGGTGTCTGTTTGTTACAGCTTTTTTTCTGAATAGTTTTACGTAGATGGTTGAAACTAAGCGTAATGTCTTTTGATTAACCAAATACTGACATGAGTTTTATTTTGTATTTTAATCTGAGATGGTTAGATGATTTTCAATCTCTCACCAATTTTATTACATTTTATCAACAACATAACATAACATACATTACGTAAACACTCACGCCTGTCACCCAGAGGGGTAGGCAGAGACTACTGACACACTGACTGACACACCTCTGTCGCCTCCTTTACATCCATATACCTACGCATACACGATTGTCGGTTAAGGGTACTCTTAATGTTTCTCATTTTCAAAATATCGCCAATTTGGTCGACAAACCTTTATCTAGAGCGTCCCTTTCCGACTCCGCCGTTTACAAGTTATACAGAATATAACTTCACCTTCTGTAGATCTGTTTCGGCAATCCTGATCAACATTAGGCCCTCCTGTGACATCGGTAAGGCCAAAATGCTAATCAAAATGCCAACGTCATTGATGTCGCGAAAAACGTGGAAGTTCTAAGTTATTAATTCCGCATATATTCCATCAAATCATGTTGCACATCTACAATAACTCTAGTTTGATTGTGGACAGGAAAGGCAATCTAAGCATAAACTTTTGGCCTATCTATAAACAGATTTTGGGAACTTGTGATTTGATTCTTCTGTTAATGATTTTCTCGCGATCTCTCATCAAAGTACTCTTACCAATATGATTTGCGTTTAATCCACATGTTTTAAAAATATGCCAAAATAACGTATTAGTTGGGATCCCATTTTAACTAACTTTATAGCGAGAATATTTTGTTTAAATGGTGTATGGGGTGGTATCTCACCTTTTATTCCAAGACTGATCCTTTAAATTGATTCCAAAATCTACAAGACTATCTGTAAATAAACCTCTTTTTAGAGAAGTGCACAGAGCCAAAATCGTAAAAAGCTTTTAGAATTAGTGATGTGAGATTTAAACTTCAGATCCGAGATTCTGGAGTGGTGAAACAAAACTAAATGTGCATGGTATGTATGCACTTAACCGATTTTTATTTCAAGTTTAAAGAACTTCAAAATTTTAAGAAATAAACCGAACGGGGTAAGTAGTTTGACAAATTTGTACTCCATTATTTGTCAAGGACAAACCATTCCCATAATTGATTCCAAATTTAGCGTAGAGTGGTTTCTTGTTCAATATGCGCTTCTCATGCAAGAGTTTGAAACAATGTTATTGCTATGGCAATCTATTAGAAGAGGCAATTTTATTGATGAACTATAAAATAATTATTTTAATTGTAATTGTTAATTTTGTAGTTACATTTAGGGAAAAAGGTTGAGCTTGTTGAATGTTTGTCCAAATTACTAATTTCGTATATTAGATAAATGCAACATTATTATATGGACTTCAAATATTTTACAGCGCAGCGTAATGCTATGGAAGGGGGCAATGACGTTTAATTTTCGTGCAGCTGTCAGTTTTATTCCTAGAATGTTGTTGTAAGTTGTGTCCAATGCGTTAGCATTGATTCCATTATAGTAACGATTTTGCTACGTAGACACTTATAGTTAAATATATGTATATACACACATGTAATATGCAATATATCCATTCATATTTCTTCGTAACGAGAAATAACGCAATACATCAGTAAGCTGAAGTGTAAAAGGGTGACCATGTAGCTCGAAAAATTAGCAACCGATAGAGAAGCAGTGTAGGATTTCCTCACGATATGAAATGACGGCCCAGTAAGAAATTCCGAAGTCAATGAATGGATGATGTTAGGACCGCAGTTTGTGTAATTCCTTGGAGGATTCCTAAGTTCAGCAGTGTACTTGTGCTAATTATAATTGATATTTCATAATTATTCGAAGTAAGCAGGTAAATGAGTTTCTATCCATGCTATCTACGTCGTTATTTGAATTTGTTGTTCTTTTTAAAAAAAAACCATGAGAAAACTTTCATGTTACAAAAATATAACGAGGACAAATGACATCCACCAACAAGCGGCGAGGTAGCGCGGTGAACACTTCACTACTCGAAAATCCGCCTCAGAAAAAAAGGCGATCTGTGTTCAGCTGCAAATAAAGTAAAGTAACTTCACTTTTCATGATAAAATTATAAAATATGTTATTGTCTATGAATAGATTTTTTGATTAGCATAAATAAAAAATCACAAAAATGTTTCGTCTATTCTTTCCTCATAAACAAAATTTCGGCTGAAATTTTAAAAAATTAAGCGCAAGTTAAATATTTTGTCATGTCTAAACAGTTTATAGCATATTTTCCCGAGAATAGAACGGTAAGTTGAGCATATAAATTAGCTGTCAGAGCGCTAATCGCTCCGACAGGCCGCGATGAAACTTTAGGAGTCCATCAGTAGTTGTCTAAAAGGGCGACGTGTGTTCAAACTGAAATAAACCCACAATAATGGCATCCATTTATTTTGTCAAAAATAAAGCAATACCCCACAAGAAATAAGATATTAACACCTTGTTTTACTTGTATATATGTATAATTGTGAATAGGTGCTAAATTTAATTTATAAAATATATTTTCTAATGAAATAAGCCGCCCCATACGGTTAATTTTTATCAGTCGGCCGTATCAACCATTATAGAAGTCAGTTTCGAGACCGTCGCTCGTTCTGTTCGGAAAGTTAACGGAAACTTCACGGGAATTAGTGTGTCCCCTCGTTCCAGATTCACACGCTTCGCAGAAAAATGGCATCTGCGGAACGGGACACAATGGGGTACAATTACTACATCGGCCATCGTAATGAGCGCGCCAATGAGATAGCAATAAAATTTCGCTACACAATACCGCCATAATTAGAATTAACTGTCTCATTCCCGCCCACATGAAATCGCAAGCCAGAATGATTGAGGTTTTTGACGGTGTGAGAGTTTTGGTATCCTTCTATAAAAACAATATTTATAAACTACACAAGTGGACAGGAAAAATTAATTATTTGTAGGTCAAATAAACAGCTGTCATGTGCGCGATTCAAATTTGCATTGCGTAGCGCGGCAACCAAACACCTAGTCGCTGCGCTATAGAGCCATCTAATCTATATTAATAATTAGCAGTGTAGTGACTGAGTAAGAGAATCAACTACCCTGTAATAATATCACATGGGTGTCGTAAAAAGCGACAGACGTAAACTGAAACTGGAGACGGACAGTGGTATCCTTGTGATAACAACTCAAAATAATCAACTACAAAATAAACTAAAAAAAACTACAGTTGACAACTATCTCTCTATGTAAAAAAGTGATATTCACTCTGTAGACATAAGAAACAAACAAGCTAGAGTGACACCAGTTTCTTCTTCTCGACTTCACAGAGTCAGTAATCCACTCACGGTACAATGTATATATACGCTATTACAACTAAGTCCTAGTAAATATACACGGCCTCTTCTATTACTAAGTTTAAATATTTTATTAAAAAACTGTAAAAAAGTTCTTTATTATATTAAGTTATTAAACTCGTAATATAAATCAATACATGGTTGATAATAACCCCTGAGAATGAGATAATGGCTTCCAAGCCGTTTCTTAAATAATTTTTGTAAATAGTTTGGTACAACCTTTCATATTGTATAGTTTAATTTAAACAAAATCCCGCTGGATTTATTACTATTTCTTCCCAGGACTGAAGTTTTCTTCCGAACCAGTCGTAAAAGTAAAAAATGGTTTTCAAAAATAATTAGGTACATGTAATCCATACTGAATAAAATGTATTATATTCTATTCTATCCTGCCACGCGTGGCAACCATGGCAAGACTTATAAATCTCTAATATAATTTCTACCACCATATAAAAAATATACATAATGTGAGACTGGGTGAAGCTTAGGTTCAGCATTGTACTTTTATAGGTTTTTTTCTTTTATACAAAGAAATAGGGCGACAAATGACGACACTGTCCACCCGATGGATGGCAATTGGATACTAAGTTAGAGTTGTTCTAAATTAAATAGAAAATGATATTTCATTGTAATTTTGAATTTCGAATTAAAATCAGTTTCTTTTATTATAGGTTTCTGTTTGCTTAACTTAACTCTATTAGCTGCATTATCTCAAGTTTTATACGTGAAGATCTTAGAATGTTTAAAGCCGTAATAAAAACTTAATTAGTGCAAACATTCCTAAAGAAAGAGTTTATTCTTTAAAATTTCTCTCTTTAAGTGCCATAACAATTTTTTGTTTAGTCAATTAAAAAGATACAGTTTCCTAAAGAAGGTTTGTTGTTATTGAAATTCACGGATTGCCACTCAGACGGCTCTGTTTAGGGGATTTAGTGGGAATTAGGAGTGTAATGGGCGAACACTGCAGGCATTGTTTAGGTTTTTGGAAACAATACGCCATTGTGCGTAAGTTCTAGAGAGACTTAAATATAGCGGCTTTTTGTTTTATACTTATCGCGTTTCCAAAACGTTGTTGTTCTTATTTATATGTATTTGTTTAGGATAGGCTCAGTCTATCTGTATCTAAAGCGTATACCGAACAAAAATTGCTCTTTAAATATAGCTTTTTGTTTAAATGTCTTTTAGGCCTTTTTTCTGTATAGATTCGCTAGGTATAGGTTCTACGCTTTTACCTCTTTTTTATTGAATTTCTAAGTTTATTATTACATTCAGTCAATTACAAAAAATATAACATATTAACAAATGAATATTTAAATCAATGTCTAACATTTAATTTAAATTTACTTATGATACTTACTAAATTAAGTTTTGTTTAAATTTTTCTGTGAGAAACCCGACACTCTAATGCATTTGCGTCATTAATGTAATTGTTAACATACGTTTTAAATTTATATTACGGCAAGTCAGGCACTGAATCAGGTATTTTATTGTAAAGTCAAATGGGGATGCTTCTTGAATGTTTCTGCCACCAAGCAGCAGTGACTGTTGTATTCCGGTCTGAAAAATATACTTGTCAATATCATTACATGCTGAGATGTGTTTCTTAGTTCCTTGTTTGATTATAAATTCAGGTGTCCATTAACTAAAGTAGACACTTCAGTCACTTACTATAAATTCGTTTGTAACAAAAATAAAGTTTTATTAGGACGTTGACAGACGTGGCATACGCTTGCAAATTAGAAGTAGCTACTGATGTAATAAGTACACAGTACCTGGATGACCGAGCTTTGCTCTGTACTTTTTGGAAATCGTGTTTTTTGGAAATTATATTTAGATACAAATTACATACTGATGAAACAGGAATAATATTTTTTAATCTTACTGACATAACAGAAAAAACTGAGCTGGATATTTGAATAAAAAATCATGAGTGAAATTAGTTTAATTTAAATTTTCGTATTTTTAAAAAAATACTTAAAAAATGACGCGAAATAATATATTTTCTCACTAAAGAAGGGAACTTTAAAAAAAAAAGGAAAAAAGTCAGACCGACTTTTTTCCTTTTTTTTTGATGTTCGAGGATTGTTTTCGTTATCTGGCGCGAAAATTACTGCTTATAAAAATCGTCGTTTATCGGAAATCATCTCGAAAAATCGTTGATCTTAGGATACACGTAAAAACTCCATTCAAAACATGCTTCTGAAAAAAAGAAGCTGCTGACGCATCAACAAGTTGCCAACCTAATGATCCTAAGAATCCGCTGCAGCAGAGTTAGATCATTACTTAAGCTTACCAAGGGCCGCAAGAGATGCAAATCCATATAAATGGTGGGTTTCTAATAAAGGCTATTACTCCCATCTTGGGAAAAGTTGCGGCTCAATACTTATCGACACCCGCCAGTTCAGTTTACAGTGAACAGCTTTTTTCAGAGGCGAGCTTAGTATATGTAGCAAAAAGGAGCAAAATAGGGCCGAAAAACTAGTGTTTTTGCATCACAATCTTCCTCACTTAAATTTTAAATATTAGTAATAATAACTTCTATTATAGATTCTTATGTACGTTCTCAATATTTCTGCTGTTTCTCATGTTCCTGATGTTTTGATGTGTCTAATATAATAGTAATGATAAAAACCGGTATTTTGTCTTTGTTTTTCTCTGGAATATAATGAAGTCCGAGTACTCGTTAATACTCGGTGTTCGGCCGAACCCTAAACAAAAGACCGAATCCGCCAAGTACCAAATCCAAACCGAGTACTCGTCTCATGTTTATTATGAAGCAACAAATGAATGTACTGTATATAAAATTTAACCTTCCTGAGATAAATTCGTACGCCACAATATCAGGTAAGCTACGGTGCCAGAAATAAATTCAAAAACGAAAACCAACTATTTACGTATCTAAATTTTGAACGTGTAAAGTACTTTTGACGTAGAGTATTGTTACTAGTTGCTATAAAATAAACTGCCATTATAAATATATACACACGACAAAGAAATCCAGATATTTTGTGAGCCTTTATAGCTCAGCCCACGTCTTAAATCTCATATCATGAGCAACATGTAATAAATTAATAATAATGTTACTAGCTACAGACACCGTGGGATTTAATAAGATGTTACTATTTTTTTTACTTCAGATTCATGTCTTCACCTACTAAGCAGAACCATCCTAAAGCATGCGTACTTTTATCATGCGAAATTTTTTTCAAATTATTCAACTCGCAATGTAATCGATGGCGCTTCGCACATTATGCCCAGAACTACAGAGAAAGAAAAAATTGTAATTTACATTTATTATTGATTGGCAGTACTAATAGTATTTTATCAAACCCGACATCCGTTGATGCCAAAATTTTTGTGTTAGAAAATAACAGATAAGTTAAGTTAGTAAATAAGTTTATTTCTAAGGATTTATCCTATTTAAGATTTTCTTAAAACTACCAGGGCGTCATAATCGCATCAGCGACAAAGCCCTTTGTCTATGAATAAAAAAAGTAAATTATCATCGTGACACACCACCTACCACAAGAAGTTATTAATTTAATTTTTTTAATCAAATTCATATTCAAATCCTGGGTCAAAGAATATTGATCAAATACTCGTTTATTAAGTACATTAGGTACTACCACTAATATAATATGGCCTATAGTTATATTTTATTTATTAGTGATATTTTTATTTATTGTCGTGTTGTGTTACTTTGAATATAAAAATAATAGGTTATAGAACGTTTTGTATCTACGTGGTAGAGATACGCTGCAGCTATATTTTGGTGCAACATGAATGGGTTAGTTCGACCGGGGAAGGACCACGCTCTCACAGAATACTAGCGTAAAATAGCAGCTTCACACTGCTGTGTTTCGTATGGTGAGTGTATCTGGATCTGGAGACCCTTTTTTACTGGAAATGAGGCATTGCATCTTAGTTCTCAGGGGTGACAGCGCATCTGCGTTTTGATGCCTAATCGGGGATAAATGTAGATGTCTATGGGCCACAGCATCCACTTACCATCAGGTGGACTGCGTGCTCGTTTGTCACCCTTATTCTGTAAAAAATATAGGAGAAAACAAAAATAGTTTAACATTAAAACTTGGCATTTATCCGAAAAAAAATGTATGCAATTCGACCGCATATTCCTTACGTTACTCGATATCTTCATCGATTGTGGAACTATCTAAATTATTTATTTTTAATGAATAGGTTAATATAAATTTGGAGAATAAATTCCATCTTTAAGCTATAAAATATAGGGGTTAAAGTTTTTAATATAACTGTTTTTAACAAAAGAATCAAAAAAGTTTATTTTAAAAAAACTTAAAAGAATAATTAGAAGAAGAGTGTGGTTAGCAAGATGATGTTGTGACGAGAGTTGTGTGTTGTGAGAGATGTTGTGAGAAAGGAATGCTTCGGTGGTTTGGTCATGTGGAAAGAATGAATGAGGAAAGAGAGACAAAGAAAATTTATGTTGCAGAAGTGAATCGCAGAGTCGGAAAGGGACGTCCTAGGCGAAAGTGTATCGACCAAATTGGCGCTTTATTGAAAACTGGCGAAATTAGGAGTACCCTTAACCGACGAGCATGTGTGCGTAGGTATATGGATGTGAAGGAGGCGAGAGAGGTGTGTCAGGATCGTGCCAAACGGAAGTCTTTAGTCTCTGCTTACCCCTCTGGATGGCAGGCGTGAGTGTTTATGTACGTATATGTATGTAACATACAACATGATCAACCATAAAGCCATAGTTAAACCGAGAATAATGATATCAACAGAAAAGGATCATTATTTTAAGGTCATATTTTTTTTACTAGATGATACACTTTTAACATTAGCCACCCAACTAGATCGCAGAAGTAGCGTCACTTGTATAACTTTTATTAGCAAAATAGTTGAAATTGAATTCGTTAATAAAGTTTTAAGCAACAAGCAACGAAAGCAACGAAATAAAATACAACCACGATGCTAGAGAGTATTCGGTATATCTGTCTGAGCGTCTTTTTCTACCTGAGTCTAGTCCTTACATAAAGTGCTTGGCCTCTTAAAGCTAAGACAAAGCGGACCCGTAAATAGTCTATTGTAATCCGACCCCACCCGTGTTGGGGCTTGAGAGCCCCTCAACGAGTTTACGCGGAGTTTTTCGAGAGGGAAATTCCGCGCCGAGGGTTGTTGTCCGACAATAACTTTCGTAGTTTCAACTAAAACGGATATGTGTTAATTTTCTAATGGATATAGATGATTGTGAAATTCTAAAACATTTGTCAGATGTTCCATAATGTTTTTCCTTCTTCGTTTTTCGATTTTAAAAATAAGTTACACCTATGCTAGTAATTTCGTCTACATCGTGGAGGTGTTTTATATAAATAGCAAAAATAGTACCTAAATCTGAAACAATCATTTGTAGGCCGATTCTTGTTCGGTATCGAGATCGAACCCGCACTCAGCAGCCAATCTCATATACGTGGTACGTTGTCACAAAATTTCGGAAATCTTTTAATTAAAATTTTTTACAAACACACTTTTTGTTTCTATTAAGTTCTCTATACATTCGGGGTCCTTTACGCATTTATCAATTGCACTGTGAAAGAACTTTCAACATGACTTAAATTCTTCAATAAATTCATTCAAACATGAGGTTGAGGCCGTTATTTAAAATTACTTGGTATTTTATTTTATTGTAGGTACGTACTTTAGTGTGTTATGTATACACAGTGTATATGCATAAACTAATTGTAATATAAATTTCAAATGATATATAAGAATAAGTTATTGATGGATTTTTGTTGGGGCTCAACCTTAGCTCTTACTAAAATACCAAAGGTTAACTAGCAGCATACGCCATTTCGGCATCACGTTTGCCTATGTACCAATTATTTTGAGCAGAATATAGATAAAGTTATCTATCTATCTATCTATTTATCTATTTAAGTTTGGTGGACATTGATATTGTTGATGAAACTAAATTTACAAATATTAAAAATGTTAATAAGATTGACCGTGTAGTGGCAGTGGAAGAATATCCACTACCCCATTTCGTATCGTGGGAATCGTAAGAGAAGATAGAGAGAATTTGAAACAAGTGATAGGCAGCAGAAACTTCCTGATAACATAACTCAAAATAATAAGAAACTGCGGTTGATAACCCACTCGACAAGTCAATTATGACAAGATAATACGTGGTAGAGCCATGCTGCACTTTTATTAGTAGTATAGTTGTACCGGGAAAGGACCACGCTCTCACAGAATACCAGCGTAAAATAGTAGCTTAACGCTGCTGTGTTTCGTATGGTGAGTATAGAGAACCGGAGACCCTTTTTACTGGAAACGAGGAATTCTATCTTAGTCCTCACGGGTGACAACGCATCTGCATTTTGATTTGTAATCGAGGATAGATGTAGATGACCCCTTACCATCAGGTGGACTGTGTGCTCGTTCATTACCCTATCCTATAAAAAAAAGATAATATGTTAGAATAATTTACCTCGTAGGGCAATCTATGGGGGAGGCCTATGTGGACTTTTATAGGATGTTACAGATGGATAAATAAGTTAATAAAAAACGTTACAAAGTATAGCTTTGTACTTACTATTAACATAATTAAAAAAATTGTTACCTTCATAAAATAACTATGTACAACTATAACGTGCGCAAGAGTACCGCCCTCAACGTTTATTGGCTGGCTATTGTAGAATTGGCCAATCGTAAACGAACGGGAAGTACGCCGTATAATTTTGGCATAATTAGTCACGCATGAAAATAATGAAATACAGCAATAAAAAATTAACAAACTGTAGACGCTAGGGTTTTAATTAACACTGAATTTTATTGTAATCAGCATAGCGAACATAACAGCTTGATAAAAGGACTTTTTTGCTCTATGGGAACTCCGAGAGACGATAATGCATGTTGTTTTGTAATTTCCATTCGAAGTCTAATTTGCATTTTAAATTAACTTGTTTATGTTAGATTGTTTGTTTATTATACAATTTACTTTGCTCTATTGGGACAGTGATTGGATAGGTGATAATAACGTTTATTGTTTATTTTCTTGCCATAAAAGAAGATATATTTAGTAAATCTAAATTTTATACAATAAATAAAATACTTTAACAACAAGTAAAAGCCGACAGACGTCAAATCTAACAAGTCACAGTTTATATCCCTTATTATATTGTTTTTAATAAAGATTAAATATATAGATAAATAATGATTGGTTGTAGATAGTTTTCCTATATGGTACCTAAGGGACCTGGTAATACAGGTTTCCTATGTGTTAGAGCCATGCTGCAACTATATTGGTAGCATAGTCGTATTAGGAATGGCTCGGCGCGACCGAAGAAGAACCACGCTCTCACAGAATACCAGCGTAAAATAGCAGCTTAACCCTGCTCACTGACATGGACACTGAAACGGAGACCTTTTTTACTAGGAAGGAGGCATTCCAGCTGAGTCGTCACAGGTGACAACGCATCTGCATTTTGATTTAGATGTTATTGGCCACAGCAACCAATTACCATCAGGTGGACTGTGTGCTCGATTGTCTCCCTTATCCTATAAACAAAAAACCAGATCACCACCTCTTTGAGAAGGCTTCTAATTGTCTATACAACTAATTAACTAAGGCTAACCTAACCCGATTTTTAAACATTTATACATAGACAAAAAATACCTTAAATAAATATTGTATTAAAATTTTAAAAAATATAGATTAAAAACGCGCGTGTGTATGTCTTCTGTGTGTGTTTTTCTCATCAGTAATCTAAATTATAATTAATTATGTATTAAATTAAACTTAGCCTATGCAACTCACGGCTATGCACAAGTCTTATCTCAAATCTGAGACGGTTATTCACCATTTTTTTTACATTAAGATAATTCAGTCAATAATGATTTAAATAAAAATTAGTTATTCGATGTGCAAAATTATGACTTGTGCCCGAGTAAACAGTATGTGTACATAATTAATTAGTTGTAGTTTCCTGATTACAATTCATTATGAAGGAACACAATTATTTTCAGATATGTTCAGAAATACAATACTATACTGTTGAAAAGTAGATGTTTGCGGGTTACACGCAAGACACTGTAATATTGCATGTTTAGCAGAAAAAAAATTGTTTACGCCGGGATGTAACTCTATTAAAGGAATTCGTGAACACATAGCTAAAGTTCCAGTTATAATATCATGTATTATACGAGTATTTTTTTTATAATAACGAATAGCAATATTAATTTATTGCTACTCGTAATTTTAAAAAAATACTTTTTTTGTAACAACGAATAGCATATAATTTTATTCCATTTCCGTTATGTGGTACCGACCTAAAAGAAACAACCTTTTCACATCGGCATCATAAAATTTGTCTAAAGAAATAGCCGAAAAATCTCCTTTCTGACAGATGGCGCAACAGTGTTCCCAAAATTCAATTAAAAAATATTTATACCAATGATGGTGTGTCAGCGATTAATCTACATCCCACAGGATGTAACGATTACTTTGATGTGTTACTAACGTAACAATAACAGCAACATTTCCTACATCAAATATTTATTTATAACATTAAATATTTATTTATAACATTAAATATTTATTTATAACATTAAATATTTAAGCTTTATTATTTCCGACAGATACAGTACCGATACAGTGTAGTCTTTACCTATGAATTGCCGTTTTTTATAAAATAAACTAACCCAATTTTTTTCTATATTTTACATTTCTATTAATTAGAGTAATCACTAATCACACACGCAATCGATGCATCTTTGCCAACGCAGTGGCAGTTTATTGATGCCATTCCTGAAGAAATCACCTGGACGGGAGGCAACTAATTCTTCATAGATATTTTGTACTGCCCTTCGGATAGTTAATTTTTTTCCCGTGCAAAAATTATTCAAATTCTGGAAAAAGTTATAAGTCTCCAGCCGCAAGGTCTGGTGAGTATGGTGGATGACGGAGAGCTTCCAACCCCAGCCCTCGTAACTTAGAGGCCGTCTGTTGTGCAGTTTGAGGTCGCGCGTTGTCGTGCGGGAGCAGCGGGGACGAGCGATTGACCAAAGGCAATGAGACGTAGGAGCTTCTCCGTCATTGTGTACGGTTCTTCGCAGTACACATCTGTAGTAATCCTCATCCTAATAAAAACTGCATCATAATAATGCTCATCCTGTTTGGTAAGAAGCTTTGTAAGATGAATAACATCGGCGCTAGATCATCACTTTTCTAGGGGTAAATTTTTTTACCCCGCCAATTTGACGCAAATTGACCAATATTGTTTTCATGCTAACATCGAAAGCTACTACTAACGCAGCCGTAGACTGATTATCATCAGCTTCCACAACCGCATTTAATTCGTCATTGTTGACCAAAGTTTCCGGACGAGCAAGGGTTCATTTTTCAGATCCAAATTTTCAGAATGGAAGCGGGCAAACCAGCAACAGGTTGTGCGTTCGTTTGTAGTATTCGCAGTAGTCGTTTGTAGTCATCGTAGATGTTGTGTGCCGCTTTTACCGCGTTGCTGCTTCAACGGTACTCATGTTCCATAACTACTCGAATTTTTAACGTGTCCATGATGACGAAAACATAACGTTAACAATAAATAAATGACCAATTTTGAAAAAAGAATTCCATGTTTTTAAAATAAAACTAATTTGCAATTGGAATTCTTAGCTAAACAAGAATTATTTTGATTTGAAATTGCCAGTACTGCAGACCGGCAATTACACCTATTATCATGTATCATAGCATGTTATCTTTAGACTTTCAATTTGTCAGGAAACTACTGAACATCGTGCTCCCCAAATTAGCTTTGTTTACGTATTGACAGTTGTATGATTTATGAATAATAAACACTCACGGTATGCCGCCATATTGTTCTAAAATTATTCGATTTCGGTGCTTCTAGAACATAGCTGTGAATAATTTTACGATAAGCCCATTTTGTTATTGCTTGATTTATGGTTTTATGTTTGAGCATTTTAGATTGCATTGATATTAATAGGTATATTTTAACCCACTCCCCACTGTATCTTAGCACCACTTTATGAAGCTATTTTGTAGAAGAACTTTTTTAGATCTTCGAAGTCAGCTTTCATTTTTTATTAACTATCAACTGATAGGAAAGAAAGGTTCTAAAGTAGAGTAAGGAAAATGTTCTAGAGGTTCTAGAATAGAGTAGGAGCAGTGAACGATGGTTCCCTACCACAAGTAGTGGCGATCTTGTAAGACATGAGGAGGTCGATAGATGCAGGAAATCAGGAACGTGCTTTATGGAATTATTTCGATGCAGGCCTTTTGTTAAGCAGTGGACTTCAGAAGTATTTATGCTGGTGATGATGATGAAGAAATTTTATTTTTAATTTGAGGGTAATTTAGTAGGGTAAATCGTAAGTCCTATTTATTTAATTTTTTGAATAAAATATTATGAATTTAATATTGAATTTTCAGTAGTTATTTTAAATATTTGAACAGGGACATATTATTGTTTTCAAAAAACTGGAACGAGTCGTTAAATAGTTTTTTTTTCTTATAATTTTATTTGGTAAAAAACCATTTTTGTACATCAGACAAACAAGTTATAATATC
>DWHP01000544.1:0-19372 GCA_018247895.1 Parnassius honrathi
TACGCGATAAAATCCGTAAAAACTAGTATTATTTCAATGTGTAGTGTTCGCGTAAATATAAGAAATCATTAAATAAGTATTCTTTCTCGACATCTAGTGGTCATAATATAGAACTACTTCTATCGTATAAAATTACGTTCTCTTCAGCGCCATCTTACGAGTTCCTATTACACTTATTTGTACACAATCAATAGTGTTATAGTGAGCAGACATCTAGTGGTTAAATGAATAACTGTGTCCTAGTGATAAATTGATTTCTAGATTATTTTTCATGGACGCCGCTAGATGTCAATTTAAAAATAATTTGTAACAAAATTCATCACCATTAATCATTATTACAGTTTGTAACAATCAAAGACAATTTGATAACAATCCAATGCCGAACATAGGCCTTCTCCATAGGTTACTTCACTTGGCAGTCAGATTGGCAACTCATTCCATCATTGGAGTATTTATCAGTAAGATGCTGCTATTGAATTGTTTTTGTAAATGTTCTTATTAAATATTTTCAAACAAATTTCGAGTATTTCTAATTCATACTCAATTTATTTTAGTAACTTCAATTTAATTAATTGCAACAAATGAGGTTAATTATTTTACATTGGCAATTAAGGCGATGTTATGGTGTTTATTATAGCCGTTCAGATGCTAAGTGCTCGCTGTAAATTCCGAACAAATGAAATTGTTAATTCCAACTTTAGGTACTGATTTACCACGTGTTCGACGGTGAAGGAAAACATTATGACGAAATTTTAGAAATTGAAAAAAATATATGAATGTGACGTCCGCAACACGCATCGGGGCAGCGCGGTGGACAATTCCTTGGCCTAAAACTTTCAGAAATGAGAGGAGACCTGGGACGTATATATACCGTTACTTTATTATTGTGCCATAGGTATAGTACGTGAGGGTAATATGGTCATCCGGTTAATATGGTCACTTTCTTATAGCTCAAAAACTGCAGCCTTGTTTGCATAGATGGCTTTGTGATACGAAAACTCTTCATCGGGTAATCAAATGATAAAGGCTAAAAAGGACGTTGCTTTATTGACGCCATTTTACGAGCTGACATTATAGTAAATATTTAAATCGATTTTAGTACGATTTAGTGTAGTTAGTTTTTTTAAATTGATTTTACGAAATGTTCCTAATAATTGCTAAAGCTTGTTTGCTATTTTTTCGTAAGATATTTGTTATATTGTACACGACTAAGTTTTTTGTCTCTGTCCTCCTCTTAACTTTGGTTTTGTAGGGCAGCAAAGCTTAAGGTGAGCATATTACCCTCACGTACTTTACATAATAAAGAAATAAAATTCTGCTGCACTGAAACACGTTTTTAATCTACTGGTTAAACGTGTAGTGGCTGTGTCAGTATATCAACTACCCCATAACGTCCGTGGGGGTCACAAGAGGCGACAGAGGGAAACTGAAACAGCAGATGGACTGCAACATCCGCCTGATAACAACTTAAAATTATCCTGCCAAATGTGGTAACTAATGCAAAACATCCCCTATGGGGTAATCTATTGTGGAGGTGTATATTTGGCAGTAGACATATACAGGCCAATGGATGGATAGATCGGATAGACCAAGAAGGATACGGTGTCAACATCAATGGCGAGAACATCACACTTCTATTTACCGACTATAGAATTGCTAAAGGACCTTATCACTATGCTCTATGACCTCAATAATATCTCCCAACTACCCATAAACCCGTATCATAGACAAGAAAAAGGTCATGTCGCGCAATGTGCATGTCAGACCTTTGTCGGAAGTTTTTTTTAGGCACTGCGCTCGATAATATAATAAAGGCGAAGGTGTTCTCACCTGCTTTAAGTGTGTTCGTACTTTGTTCGGCTGTGCTAGTCACTTGCGAGCATATGAAAAGGCGCAGCAATAAGACTTAGATTTAAGATTCAAAAATTTTCGCTGTACCCAAAAACGGCTAGGAGGGAGTGGTAGTAATAATAATAATGTCCTCCAGATTGAATTTCCGTCACGGCGACCAGTCTCAACGGAGAGTAACCATTGGCGCAGGACAGGATTATAGCGCCCAAGTGTATGCGCAAGCACAGGTGCACTGACTATTCCCTCACCGGATAACGATCGGGCGCAGGCCCAACGGCTTTACGTCGGGTGCACGTTTTAGGTTAGACACCGCCAACTTCCAGACTCCGGGCAGTTACTGAGAATTTCTTATTAACTGATTTTGTTTTGGCCCGACTCGGGATTCGAACCCGGGACCGCATTAATGGCAGTCGCGTTTACAATCACTAGCATTAATAATTTCGTAGTTGAAATATGCACCGTCTATTTTGAACTTGATGTTCCGATCTGCATAGAAAACTGATGAGTCAATTGCACAATTTCTCGGGAAGCCTAAAGGAAGGAGGCTTATTAAGAAACGTTTTGTGCCAAAGCCCATCGAAGGCCTTTGCTAAATCCATAGTAATGACCAAGGGCTCCCTCTTTCTGTTTACTGCTTCCACTCATCTATGAGTCAGGTAAATTAGAAGATTTGCAGTAGAACCAGCTGGATAGTGACCGCAGTAGTCCTCAAGGTACCATGTGAGCTGGCGGTTTATAAAGGATTCCATTATTTTGGAGAACAAATAAGGAGCCGATGGTGATAAGCTTGTATTTGGACGGGTCTGCGGTGGCCTTATTGGGGATTGTGTGCACTAAAGTCATCTTCCATATATTCAAGATTACGTCCAGGAAGTAGGAGTACCGACAACGACGCGTTCGAACCAGTGCTAACACCGGCGCACCCGACTTCACCACAATAGAAGGGACTCCATCAGGCCCACTCGTCTTGTTGACATCCAGGGAGAGGAGTGCTTCACACGCATAGCCCTGTGTATACTGCACATCCAGCATGGAGCAACACCGCGGGATGGTCGTCATCAAGGGTTTAGTTGGGCTCAAAAAGAGAACCTGAACGTTCGACATTCTTCTTCGCTGCATGGGTTAGTGAGTAGTTCTCTACGTGCAGAGCTGGAACAGACGGCTGACAGATGTTCCCTTGGACAACCTTGACAAAATATTAATAGAATTAGAGGCAGAAAAGAGAGCTTGAGCAGTTTAACTTTGAATTAAGTCCAGTCAGACAACGAAATACGAATGTTACCAAATTTTTTTTTGTTTAATAGGAGAGGGTAACAAACGAATACACAGTCCACCTGATAGTTAGTGGCTGCTGTGGCCTCGAGATATCTACATAGATTATAATTTAAAATGCAGATGCGTTGTCACCCGTGAAGACTAAATTGGAATGCCCCGTTTCCAGTAAATTGGGTCTCCGGTTCTCTACACTCACCATACAAAACACAGCAGCATCAAGCTGCCCCATTCGTGCTACAACTATACTACTAATATAATTGCAGCATAGCTCTACCACGTAATTCAGTTTTCTATTTACAAGTACAGAGCAACAAGCAAAGTACTTGCGGCACTTACTCGATTATTTATTCAGAATATTAAACTTAGCAAATTTTATTCTGCTTAGACAGGCAAGCTCAGCGCCCTCTGGAAACTTGTGCCCTAGGCTCCAGCCTCGTAAGCCTGTGGGTAAATCAGGGCGTATTTTTTTTTACTAAGCAGCAAACTCTTTTATTATTTGTTTATAAAAAAACTTACACTAAAAATATTTCACTGCGTACATAAAAAGTTATATTTTTCAGTCTAGATAGAAGCAAGTAATTACAGTAACCACTCACTGAATATCGGGCGAGAAAATGGCGGATTTTTGATCTGTTAATTTCCTTTACTTCTAATTAATATGGGTGCAACGGAAGCCTATCATACTGAAAGATAACGGCACCCTGTACCCTTCCGCAAAAAGATTGGGCATTTTTATTTGATAACCTCTGAAAAAACGATCTTTATTGCTACGCAATAAAAAGTCCTTTCGCTTGTATTTTTGCGAGAGAAGCACGTTCTTTTTTGTATGTTGTGATTAAGGTCTATCGCCTAGAGCTATAAATATGAGTAAAAATAAGACGACTCTCTGAATTCATTACGGGGAATGAAAGCAATGTTTGATCGAATATATCATTTTGTTGCTTTTGAATAATTATGGATTCTACGAGTACGACCACCACGTTTTTTATAGAATAAAACGTATACACAGTCCACCTGATGGTAAGTGGATGCTGTGGCCCATAGATAATCTACATTTATCGAAATCAAAACTTCGATGCGTTGTCACCCCTGAGGACTAAGATGGAATGCCTCGTTTCCAGTACAAAGGGTTTCCGGTTCTCTACACTCATCATACGAAACACAGCAGTACTAAGCTGCTATTTTAAGCCGATATTCTACGAGAGCGCAATCTTTCCTCGCTAGAGGCGACATATTCGTGCTAAAAACCATAATATAGCTGCAGCGTGGCTCTACTACGTATAGAACGTTAAAAAAGATGATAGTAATTTAAACGCAAGTTTAAATATATGTAGATGGAGTCGCATATTGTTATGTATATAATATGTCAACGTCTCAACGGAGTCCTTCTGCGCAGGACAGGAACATACTGCCCGAATGCATGCACAAGCACAGGGCACTTTCTGTACCCTCACTCTGGGACAGTAATCGGACATGACCAGAAAGAGATCAGTCGCAGGACATACGGAAGAACGGGATAATTGATGTTGGTCCGATCCAAGATTCAAACTCAGGACCTCATGATCAGCAGCCATGTTTATAACCTCTAGCCAAAATATAATGTAGGTTTAGGTCTGTTCCATTAAAAAAGAAAGAAACACTTATTTGTTTGTTTCCCACGTCTCTCCTAAAACGTGAGCTGGTGATTTGATTTAACCAATTTATTTTATAGAATAAGAGTGTTATGCGAGCATACAGTTCATTATATGATAAGTGAATGCTCACGTCCATAGATATCTATATCTATCCTCTATTAAGAAACAACATACAGATGACAGTCACCCCTGAGGGTTAAGATGGAATACCTCGTTATACCAAAATTATAATAAAAAGTCGGTCAAACGTGAGTCGGACTCGCGCATGTAGGGTTCCGTACCATCGTACAAGATTAAATACTATGTTGGTACTTTTTTATTATAATTTTTAAGCGAATAAAGCAATACAAACTCTGCGAGCATTTCAAGCGTCTACTTATTGCCATTACAAAGATCGAGCAAATAAAGTCAATAAAAGAAAAGACGTTTCTAATAGGGGAGCTCCCTTTAATTTTTTTTTCTATAGCAGCAACAGAAATACGCATTCAATTGTCTATCTATTACGGATCATGAGTACAGCTTGCTGAAAGACAGACGGACGGACAGAGAGTGGAGGCTTAATAATAGGGTCCCGTTGGTTGTCCTTTGGTGAAGGAACCCTACAAAAGAGTGTCCGGTTCTCTTCACTCACCATACTAAGCACAGCAGCGTTAAGCTCCTATTCCACGTTGGTCTTGTGTGAGAGGGTGGTCCTAACCCAGTTGAGTCGACCTACTTATGTTGCAGCTATATATACGCAGCTACAACGTAGCTCCACCACGTAGCAAATGCCACCTTCGAAGTGATTAATACTTTCGCTTCAGAAGCAGCGCATCTTCATCAGAATCCAGAATCAGAATTTGTTAGTTTTAATATTTCTTCCTGTAATATTAGTTATTTTTCACTATAGCAGTCTCCCTAGCTAATCAATGATTTTGCCAGCATGGAAATTATTAAGATTGGATTTCATGGGTACTCATTTTTTTAAGCGGGACCCTATTTTTAATTTATTTTTATTGAAGTTAATTTATTAATTATTTTTTCTGAAATAAAAGAAGCCAAAGTTACTCCTTATAACATTAGCTATGTGCCAGTTTCATCAAAATTAGTCCAGCCGTTTCGTAGATTAGCCGGAACAAACAGACAGACAGAAAAAAAAGTTAAATTCGTTTTTCTGTTATTACTAATAATAATGTCCGCCAGACCGAATTTGGACCACGGCGGCCTGCCTCAACGGAGGCTAGGCCATCGGTGCAGGACAGGATTACTTTGCCCAAGTGTATGCGCAAGCACAGGTGCACTCTCTCTCTATTCCCTCACTCTCATAATCCGATGGGGCGGTAAACCGACACAACTGGAGAGAGATCAGGCGCAGGACCAACGGCTTTACGTACTATCCGAGGCACGGGGGCGAGACACCGCGCTGAGAATGACATGACATGAATGAGATGACACGGGCTGAGAATTTCTTGACAGAAAAACTCAATAATTGATTTTTTGGCTCGACCCGGGATTCGAACCCTGATATTAGTACTGCTAATACTTTCATATGTGTTTAGTAAGGCTAAGCTATTATTTTGACATTACAAATAGACACTTCAATTTTATTTATTTGTATAGACTAGTGACTAGTCCCGGCTTTGCCCGGATAAGATCTATTAATGTGACGTTATTTCGATATAAGACCATTTATTTCATGTTTTTAAAACAAAATAAACAGACTAAAACCTAACAGCTGCTTAATTTGAAGGAAAAAGATACTTTAACATTCTTAGTTCGTATTTGAAACTGTTTAATAGAGGTGGTATCCATACCTTGAATCCCCTCAGATTTTGAATCACCTCAGGATACAATCTGACCTCTAAATCGGTGTATTGGAGAGTCTCAAAGCGTAAATCAATCGCGTATTTTATTATGTCTTCCGTTTGCTTCGCAATTGTAAAAGACACTTCACTTAAATAGAATGTCATCGCTATATTTAGCGCCAGTCAATATGGTCAATGATACGTGATTTGATCAGAGCGACGTCTATTAATAGAAAATGCATGAGTACAGATCATGCGTGTAACGTGTGCTAGTTTTATTGAGAGTTAGTGTGGTAGAACTCTTCATTCGTTCCGTCTCTATTTGGGAAAAACGCTCGCTCGTTTTGAATCCCGAAAATTAATTAGGTACATCTTTAATATTGTCTGATTAAATTAACAAGATACTTCACAGTGAATGCATCTATTTTTAAGGATTTTGTCGTGTTCAGTCAATAGTCCATAGTGGTATGAGGAGTGATAGCACATGTGTTAAGCACTTGATGTAAAAACACAGTAAGTGAGCAACACGGGTTCGACCCTCACCGTCGCTAATGATTTGTTAATTTCAATTTTAAGCATTGTTCGGTGGTGAAACGAGACATCGCGAAGAAACCTGCATGCCTGAGAATTTCAATAAAAATTGAAGTCCGCCAACATGGATTGGAGCAGCGTGAGGCCATTTCCTTTCCCCACTCAGAAATGAAAAGAGGCCTAATAACAGAAGTGAGACGGAATATCGGCTGAAATGTTACCTTTAAAACAATACACGAACCCTAAAAACCTCATTTACGGTCATCCCACGTAGTTTATTTTTAACTGTCTTTTACTCCCACGCCAGAAATTTCTCTTGTATCGTAGAGACAGATTACAAACTTATATTGCACATGGACAAACAAACAGACACGGAACGACAATTGTAGGATTCTAGAGTGCGGCCCTCGGTGCCGCAACTCAAATTAAGCCATTGCATCACGAAGCCCACATAGAGAAAAAAATGATAGAGAATAGAAATAAAGTAAAGAGACATTTTATGTCATTGTGTACTCATTTGTCACCCTAATCGTTTAAATAAATCTTAACCAAATAATTTAATGTCGAAGCAGAAGTACACCTTTCAGAATGTATAGTGATAGGAATTGACTCATTGCAATAAAACCGTGGCCGGAATCAAACGGTTCAACTTATTAAGACCAGCGGTGACCTGTGACTTGTACTGCTGTGAGTGTTCATGTGACTGAGGTATTTAATTTCCTTTTTGAATGACCGTGAACTTGTTTAAACATGTTCATCACAGAGATGAATGGACTGGTGGTCTTGGCTGGCAGATTAAACAGTACCTTGTTTTGGCATTCTTTAGTGATTTCTGGGTTACTTAATTCACGAATGGGACGAAAGGTGCTGATAGTCTCATACTCCATTACTCGTACATCTATTCCAAGAGTCTATTTGGGTATGTTTTTTTACTACACGAGGTGACAAGCCAAACAACAGTTCACCTGAAGGTAGGTACTGCAAACCATGGTCATCTGCATCCAACTTTAAACACCAGAAAGGCAAGAGATGCGTAGTCGCCTCTGAGGACTAAGACGGAATGCCTTTCAGTCTGTTATTATACCGACTCTATATTCCCTTCAGATCGGAATACAGCACTACTAGCACCACCGCCTGACGACAGAAACAGCCAAGGGGGAGGTGCGCCAACCCAGGTGGACTCCTAGGCATTAATGCAGTCCTTACACCTGGTAAATACATCTTACCTATTTCTGACGCTAAGAAGAAAAGCATAAAAAGTACATTGTTTTATATAATAGGGTGACAAACGAGCACACAGTTCACCTGATGGTAAGTGGTTGCTGTGGTCCATAGACATCTACATTTATCCTCGATTACGAATCGAAATCCAGATGCGTTGTTACTCGTGAGAACTAAGACGAAATGCCTCGTTTCCAGTAAAAAAAGGGTCTCCGGTTCTCTACACTCATCATACAAAACACAGCGGCATTGGGCTGCTATTTTATGCTGTTATTCTGTGGTCCTTCCCCGGTCGAGCCGACACATTCGTACTACAACTGTACTAGTAATATAACTGCAGCATGGCTCTTCCTCGTATAAAATGGGTGGTATAACTTGCAACAGTACACAAAAGCTTCATCGTAACCAAATGATTGGTATAGGTAAACCATTTTTATTGAATACAGGTGACACACGAACACACAATCCACCTTATAGTAAGTGGTTGCTGTGACCCTTAGACATCTATACCCATCCTCAATTAAGAATAAAAATGTACATGCGTTTTCCACTTGAGAACTAAGATAGAATGCCTCATTTCGACTACAGTACACTCACTTTACGAAACACAGCTCTTTTACGCTGGTATTATGTGAGACCGTGATCCCTCCCCGGTCGAGCCGACCCATTTGTGCTACAACTATAATACAGTAGCTGCAGCGTAGCTCTACCACGTACAACAGGGGACAAACAAAAATATTCATTTTAATATTACAAATATAAAAAAAAGCAGAAAACTTCAATGCTCCATAAATTTTTCCGCCTTATCGTTGCTAGCTCAACTTTTTTTTTAATTTATCGCTATCTTCTTTTCAATTTATTCTTGCTGGAGCCATTGTCAAGGAGTTATCGGACCGGGACGATGTAGAAATTTTAATTTAAAGTAACCTAAAACTTATAGATTTATGATCGTCATCCCACTTTTAATTACCAAGTTCCTTCCTTGCGTAATCGGACAACTTTTCTTGTTAATAATCTGTGGTTTTCCAATGTCGACACGCTGGGGAAAAATCAAACACTTCTAAACATAGAATAAAAAACACACGAGAACTTGATACACTATTTTTTTATTATAGAATAGGTGTAACAAACGAGCACACAGTCCACCTGATGGTTAGTGGGTGCTGTGGCCCGTAGACATCTACACGTGTCTTCGCTATTTGAACTGAGGACTATTCCATTTTAGTGTCATTTTAGTGCCTCTTTTCCAGTGAAACGGGTTTCCGGTTCTCTACATTCACCATACGAAACACAGCATCATTAAGCTGCTATTTTACGCTGGTATTCCGTGAGAGCGTGTTCCTTCCCCGGTCGAGCCGACCCATTCGTGTTACAACTAGAGCGTGGCTTTACCACGTAAAACTACATTTTAATTTGTTTATATATTTACTTAAGTACACCAATCATTTTATCATCTTAGACTAGACTTTTCATGGTCTCCTGTTACGCCTGGAATTCTGTCTGGATGCACTGTGACAGAATATAAGACTACTGGATAGAACTGACAGCGCATCTGCCGCTTTCTTTGTTTGACGTTATTTGGGGGTGTTCATGGATTCAGTAGCCGCTTACCATCAGGTGATGTGGAGAAATCCCAGATAATTGGTTGAAAAATTGATCCTTAGAACTGTTTTACGAAACGGACCAAAGATACTCATAGCATATAGGGGTGTTGGAGGCCACTGCTGGGTGCAGCCCCGGATATTACCAGACTAGTGATGACATGATTAGCGTATCATGTGTGTAATCAATGAAAATACATAATAAACCAGTACTGAAATATCAAAATGACGGCTCCGTAGCGCAGTGGCAATATTGAGTTACGGACGCTGGGCCGTGGGCTCCCATGGAACAAGTATTTGTAGGGTATTTTTAAATTTATTATTTATTATTCTTGTATATATTGTACACTTATACTACTATATTGACTTTTGAGATTTGGCTAGTCTCCGATGAGACAGGGCGCTGCGCCGTGGCCCAAATTCGGTCTGGAGGACTTGCCTTTTTCAAGTTTATGCTTGCCATGTACTATCATAAAAAGGAAACATCAGCAAATTAGGCCTTAACACGTTTGCATAAAAAAGCTTTTACATGTTTACACGTTTCACACGTTTGCATTAGAAAGAGAAATGGTAACTCAAGGGATAACCGCTAATTGCAAACTTCACAGTACGCCAGGGTTTGATCCCCTCCGGCGCCAATCACAATTTTAAGTTCAAATTTATCACGTGCTCGGAGAAAATCATAGTGACGTAAATGAAAACACATTGAAGAAAACAAAGTACTTCGAAGAGATATGAAGTTCTCCAACACGCATTGTGAAAGCACGGCGGTCATTTCCTTACTCTAAAACCCTCTCAGAAATGAGAGGAGGCCTATGCCCAGCGGTGGGATGTAACTAGGTTGTTACTTTATATTACTTCACTATGTTTACATAATTTTGACAAAAATATAGTAAAATAGGTCGGTACTGATGACAAATTCCATGTACAAAGAACGATGTCAAGGTATAAGTTTTCGGATTTCAAGCAAAGTTACACGCAATATGTAACTTCTTACCTGAAGACATAACATATATGGACTATTAATAATAATACATAATAATTTATTATGTATTTGTTTGTATTCGTATACGGTTGTGTAATTTACAAGGCTTATTTTAATATGGATGATAGGCAGAGTGTGCTAACTGACGTTAAGTCCGCCCTTTATAACCTTTATGGTTAGTGCAATAAAATTTTTATTTTTATTCATAAATAAACTATCGTCGTATTATCGTTCTAAAATAGTTAACATGAAGTAGTGCAGCAGTTTAGTGCGAACTTTATTTACGAGTAAATATTATTAACGTCAATGTCGCCTGACTCTGTAAAAACATATAATTCTAGCAGCGACATAGCTATTGGTTTTAAAGGATTGTAAAATGAAATGTGGTCCTTATGCCGCAGTCACACACGCGAATATTTGCATTTTCGCGATGTATGTAGCCACATATTCGTGAATACTTCATCACTTCGTGCGAAGTCTTAAGCACATCACTTCGCACATCAAACAAGCGTTCTATCGCGATCATCTACTCTTGTGAGGCCACACTTCATTTCAGTCCATAGATATTAGATAAAATACTATTAGTTCAGTCTGCCCACGGACATCGTACGTAGAGGTGTGTTAATTGGGGTTTGCGACGTATTTTCGACAGTGACAATTTTTTGAAGTAATATGAAGATGAATAATTTTATGAGATATATTGAATAAATAAGGAAGCGTCTAAAGCCCTGTTGCCAAAAACCTAGTAAAAAATAATTATTTGCTGCCACATAGAGGTTTATCGCAATGTGTGTGGCCTAGGCATTAAATGTATTAAGACGACGATTAGGATTTGACTTGATATTAAAATTCATTTACGATAAAAGGAGGATCTCAACAACAAAACGCCACCTACTGTGGACTTGTGAAGGTTGTAATAAATGATGATAATGAATAATGACAAAATATTTACAAAAATCATGCCCCGGGTGAGGATCGAACTCACGACCTTAAGATTATGAGACTTACGCGCTGCCTACTGCGCTACCGAGGCTTCGCTGTATATGAGAAAAAAACGGCATTACAATATGTGCATTAATAAGTATGTTTTATATATTAAGTATTCTCTGCTGCTACACGACATAGTTTATATAGCATGATGTAAATACCTAGCTCAAGTTGTCATTTCATACAATTTGCAATTATATTAAGGAAATACACATTAAATCACATTTTGCGTTGCATACGGCCAGTTCCTATAATGTTAATGTGAGTATATTATCCCATAATGTGAGTATATAGTATAATCTGCTAAATTAAGTATGCCCGCCGGCGCAAAACCGGTTTAGTGGCGGTGTACTAATATCCACTACCCCGTATCACTTAACACTTACCTATACATCATTTAGCACTTACATCCCGTGGATGTCGTTATAGGTGACGGAGGAAAACAAATCATTTTCGACCCTGACTCACGCTGCTGCCCATCTTCATTGATGGGCGTCTTTTTGTTCTTCTTTAAACGAAAAACTGCGGGTGCCAATCTAATCTACCTGCCAAGCGAGGCATCCAAGGCAAATATTATAAGAGGCGATTTATCACAAGAGGCCTTTTCCAGTGAAAGCATAAATCAGCGTTTGATAGATAGTTAAGTTAAAACCACGCTATGAAGATGAACTCACTTAAAGCCAAGAATTTTTAGTCCTGACTTAAAGTACACTACTTTACAGTTTAACTTAATCTTACAACTAACTGTCAACGGTTTTATTACAAAAAGTGGTTTATCCGATAGTCCCATGCATAAGTTTCAAGAAAACTTTTATAATTTTTCGTAAACCATAGTTTTAATCCCGTTATTATCAGTCCACCTCATTTTGTAGAGACCGTATGAGACGTTTTGGTTTCACCGCTTGTCCGTTCTGAATTCAAGACACTAAACGATTCCTCGGATATATTATGAATCTTAATATTAGCAGAAATATTTTAAAGGCATAGATAGTACAAACGTAATAATTTATTCACTTTTATTTAAAAGTCCAAATATTACATCTTAAAACTAAGGGTAAAGTGAGCGGCCTTAATGCAATTAAGGTGGCAATATCTGCCAGTCACCCCTGGGCGATATAGAAAAACGTATAATAAAAAACTAAATATTACAAAAATCTTTAAAAAATTACGAATAACTTATAAATGATCGGTAGAATCCATGTTATGATAGAGAGCCATGCTGCTGCTATAATATGATTGTAACGCAAATGGACCGGCTTGACCATGAAGGTTAGAGAACAGGAGAACGATCGCCGTAGAAAATAGTGTCCCAGAGATATGGATACCATAAGCGAGGCGCTGCGATCGCTATGTTCGGTCAATAAAAGTAATTTTCGGTCTATTTTTCCGATCAGATGCTAAACCACCTGCGCATCCACGCACTATAAAATATTTCTCCATTTTTAATGTTTTTTTTGTCAAAAATTACAAAATTACGGAGCGTGGTAATTTTCTCAACAACGCCGCGGAGAAAATTTGTACATTTTTCAACTAACTTCAGCTACTTGTACTCATAAACAGCTAACTTCGCAGTCACTACTGATCGACGTCAGCGCCGCTATATATTCTACAATTTTCAAGGACAGGCGGGCTATGCTTTACGTACGTAGTGATCGTTCTCCTGTTCTTTAAACTTCATTGGTTCGTCTGAGCAAAGACCACGCTCTCACAGAATACCAATGAAAAAATAACAGCTCAATGCTTCCGTGTTTCGTCAGGTAAGTGTAGAGAATTGGAGACCCTTTCTACTGGAAACGAGGCATTCCATCTTAGTCTTACTTAAGGGTAACAAGATTGATTCTTAATCGAGGATTGACGCAGATGTCTATGGGCTACGGCATCCATTTACCATCAGGTGGACTGTGTGCTCGTTTGTCACCCTTATTCTATAAAAAAACATCATTGTTTAAAAGATTTACTCTCAGCTTAGGATCTGATTAATAAAATCAAATTTAATGCCAAGAATATAACGGCAAGACTTTTTTACTGTAATCTTTAGCACGTAGATTAGAAAACAAAAGTAATCTAAAACTATAGATGCTATATATATTTGGGTTATAGATTCCCTATGATAATAAAACGTCCAAGACCTTAGTCCCCCGCGACTATGGATGCTGCAAGGTTTTCGAAATACAAGTTATAAATAAGTTGAGAGCGATGAAATCCATGACATAACTTTTATTCAATTTATTCAATTGTTTTGTTTATTAACTAAGCGCATCAGGGGGACTGTGTGCTCGATAGTCACCCTCATTCATTTATAAAAAACTATAGTAATTATTCGTTGCATTCTTTACATCAGTGACCATTTATAGGAGTGTTGTCTATACCATAAAAGAGGGCTTGAAAAAATGCAAGGTAAGTTCTCATTAAATAAAATTTTCCTTTCTAATTAAGGAAAACCGTTTAAAACGCAATAATATTTTTAAGCGAACAAATTGAAAATAAACAGTTGCGAAAACAGAACGCCGTGTGCAGGGGCGCCATGACCGCAACTATTGGTGCCCGCGTGCAATTGACAGCGGCGCTCAATTTATGGCCCGCGCTGTCTAGTGTGGTGCTTGCTTTATGCGGCTACTGGATGTGTTTATGTTATAATGTAAATAAGTAATTAATGCTTTAATTTACACATTGGTAAATAAAAATTTAACATTTAATAAGAGTTTATTTCAACTCTGAAAAAAATAATTGTTTCTACATTAATCTGAATAACTTTCTTACTCCAGGTTGCTACTGAAAATTTTTTGATAGAAAAGGCAATAATTGATTTTAGCTCAACTCGGGGCTCAAACCCGGGACCATAAGATCAGTGGTCATGCTTACGACCACCAGACCATCGAGCCATTAAAATAATGTTTAGCTAGCAAACTCTGGTACAACAAAAGATTTTAAAAGTGGTAGGGCCACGCTGCAGATTTGCTGTTGCACGTATGCGCTGGCTCAAACCGAGGTGGTACCACGACCTCACAGAATACTAGCGTGAAGTGGAAGCTCAGTTTTCACGTTTCGTCTGGTGAGTGTAGGTGGTCGGAGGGCCTAATTCCCCCCACCCTTCCCTTAAACATGGTAGCGCAAATAAGTGAAGATCTACCCCAGGGGAGTACCTGCATTATTGGAGAATCCCACGCTGAGCATACACGACCAAGTTACTCCACTCCTGAGCGTGAGTGCTCAGGCTGCCACGCGTATTCTGAGGGGGGGAGGGGGCAATATTCAGCTCTAGACAACAGCTGCTCGAAGCAAGCTGAGCAATAAGATCAACGCGACCCCCGTCAAGCTATCCGTAAATTTCTGCAGTATCAGGGGACTTCATTCTAACCTAAACACCGTGCACTACCATCTCGAGACGGCAAGACCAGCTCTACTCTTTCTGACCAAGACGCAGATGTCCTCTCCGGCTGATTCTTCGTGTCTCTCCTACCCAGGGTACAAACCGGAACACTCCTTTGTGCCATGGGCTGGAGCTTGCGTCAGAGAGGACACCTGTTCCCGACGCCTCGGCAGTCTTGAAGGTTCGGACCTGTCCATGCTGCGTGTAGATAGTGACAACCATCTGCACGTTTACGGGTGCCTCTATAGGTCCCATAGTGGTAATGCAGAAACAGACCGACTCTTCGACCACATCCAAATGGCTACAGATTCGTTGCTATAGCAGATCTACGCAGATATCGTTATTCTCGGCGATTTTAACATCTATCACGCCGAATGGCTTGGTTCACGTTTAACCGATCACGGGGGAAATCTGCTCACGATTTTGCCTTGGCATATGGTCTGACATAACTGGTTACTTCGCCTACGCGGTTTCCAGATGTGGAGGATCATACACCTTTCCTGTTGGACTTTCTGCTGACCTCTCATCCGGATGGATATCAGATTTCAGATTTCCACTGTCTTGTGTGAAATCGCGTTTGCATTCTGCAGGCTGCCGCCGTATTTGGCAATATAGGTCAGCCAACTGGTATAGGATGCGGTCTTTCTTTGAACTCTACCCTTGAAGGTGGGTTTGCGTCTCGCCGGATGATCCCAACGTTGTTGCTGATTCTGTCGCTGATGTGATACTTCAGGGTATGGAACGTTTTATTCCTTCCTCTGTGGTGCCCATCGGAGGCAAGTTTCAGCCATGGTTTGGTCGCTCCTGTAAAATAGCATCATGCTATAAGCAGGAGTGCTACCAAGCCTGGGCTGGCGCATCGACGTCCCGATATGTAAACACCAGCGCTCTAAAAAAGAAGTATTATTCCGCCTCCAGGTCCTTCAAAAGAGTCATTGCCAAGGCAAATTCAAAGCACATAGGCAGAATTGGCGAGAAACTAGTTCGCCTTTCTTTTGGAACCCGTGCATTCTGGTCTTTCGTCAAGGCTGTCCAGGGGAATTTTTGTCAGCCATCTCTTCCATGTCTGTACAGAGAGGTCGACTCATTGGCCCATGCCGCAAAGGAGAAAGCCGATATGCTAGGCTTTTTCTTTGCGTCCAACTCGACTCTCGATGATGGGAGGGGCACACCGCCACCATTCCGCGATGTGAGTGCTCCATGCTAGATGTGAAATTCACACAGCGCGTGGTTCGTAAAGCACTCATCTCCTTGGACATCCACAAGTCGAGTCGGCCTGGCAGTACCCCCCGGTTGTGCTGACGACGTGTGCTCACGAGTTGGCACCGATCTTAACCGCGTCTTTTCCGGTACTCCTACTCTCTAGGCGTAGTCCCAAAATCGTGGAAGACGGCTTTCGTCCACCCGATACCTAAAAAAGGCGATCACTCAGACCCGTCCAACTACAGGCCCATCGCCGTCACCTCGTTGTTCTCCAAAACAATGGAGCCCATTGTAAACTGCCTGCTCATGAGGTTCTTTGAGAATCACCAGCCGATTAGTGATCACCAATATGGTTTTCGTCGTGGTACCGATCAGCTGGTGATCTTCTGGTCTACCTGACTCATAGCTGGGCGGTGGCAGTAGAGTCCAATGTCCAAACTAACGGCCAATGCCTACCGTATTGGCCGTTAGTTTGGACATTACGAGGGCCTTCGATCGGGTACGGCACAAAGTGCTTCTTTCGAAGCTCCCTTCCTATGGGCTTCCCGAGAATTTGTGCAATTGGATCACCAGCTTTCTTGCAGGTTGGAGCATCAAGGTGGTTGTAGACGGTGCAAGTTCCGAGTACAAGCCTATGAATGCTGCTGTTCCATAAGGCGTGCTATCACCAACGCTGTTTCTTCTGCATATCAATGATATGTTGCGAACCTGTAACATTCACTGCTATGCAGATGACAGCACTGGTGATGCTCTGTACACTGGCCGTGCCAATATTTCTCGGAAAACGTCTCCGAGTACCGGGACAATACTTGTCTCTGAAGTCGAGTCTTTGCTGAACAAAGTTTCGGATTGGGGGTGACTAAATCCAGTCCAGTTTAACTCTAAGAAGACACAAATTTGCGCGTTAACCGCTAAAAAGAACCCCTTTGTCGTATCTCCTCAGTTTCAAGGCACTACTCTTGTTGCCTCAGTATTGGAATCCTCGGCGTCGACATATCGAGTGACATGCAGTATCGTGGTCACTTGGAAGATAGGGCAAAATTGACCTCTAAAAAGCTTGGTGTGCTCAGCAGAGCGGGACAGTATTTCATCCCGGCACACCGCCTGTAACTTTACAAGGCACAGGTTCGGCCGCACATGGAATACTGCTCCCATCTCTGGGCTGGGACTCCCCAGCGCCAACTCTTTCCAGTTGACTGCATCCAGCGCAGAGAGGCTTGAATCGTCAACGACTGTGTGCTTTCCGATTGGCTCGATTCACTGCGAAGAGATGTTGCATTTCTTTGCGTATTTTGTTGCATCTATCACGGAGAGTGCTCTGAGAAATTGTTTGGATTAATCCCAGCCGCCAAATTTCATGAACGCATTATGCGGCAAACCTCGCGATCCATCCACACTATCTGGATGCCAGGCAGTCCACCATCGTCCGTTTCACTAGAGTTTTCTGCCGCGTTTTTTCCGGACGACCTGGAGACCTTCAAGAAAATAGCTTATTCCTTTCTAAAGGGTTGGCAACGCACCTGCAATTCCCCTGTTGTTGCGGTTGTTTATGGGCTGCGGTAGTCACTTTACATTAGGTGAATCGTATGCTCGTTTGCCCCCACTTCTATATTTAAAAAAAAACTTCTATTGTTTTTAATTAACAAAACTTCTTTGTTTTATTTTTTGTAAGAAGGAAGTTTTCATATCTTATTATCTTACAACCGTTCCTCTGGATAACTAATATAATTAAGTTATTAATATATGTAACTAATATAACTAAGTTAATTAATATTTATATACCTAATAAAAGTTTTCTGTTGTACTTATTATAAGCCAGTGTTAGACTACAATCTCTCCTGCTGGGGAGTGGTGTAAGTTAATAATCGATGTCATTTCCATCAAAACTCTATATCTACGTCACTGGTCAGTATTTAATTAATTCCCGCATTGGAATAGTGCGAATTTTGACTGCGACTGAAGCCAACGGTTATTTGTTTTGTCGTTTTAAATTAACGCCTCGCCGTGCGCCCATGGTGCGTACCGCGAGTTTTCTCCCCTGATAATTTTACTAATAGTGTAGTCTGTTTTATAATATCTACGAAAACTTCCAATAACTTATGTATTGATTATGATAAATACGGTTTGATTCATCTTTAGTGACGCGTGTACTAAAGGATTGGAATAATTTGACAGCGTCAGGTTTCTTAATCCGTTTTTTTATAGAAGACCGGGCAAAAGAGCATGCAGCTCACCCGATGGTAAGCGTTGACCGCCGCCCATGAAGAACTGCAACACTAGGGGAATAGGGTATTACACCTATTTTCAAAAATCGTTTTAAATGAATCCTAGAATGACAAACCATCACTATAATTTTTATATAATTTTTTTAAAACCGAATTAGGCCACTTTTAACCTATCGTTTTAAATTTTCACGTAAAAACGCTAGCCACAATGCTATTCAACTCGTGACGCCACTGTCTTCGATTTTGCCGATTTTACAGAGGAATAAGATACTTTTTTAATGTTTAATAATGAGTTATCTTCTCTCATTGTTGTGTTGTGCCTGAATGCAAAAATACTAGCATCAGAATGCCTCGAAAGTTATGGATTCAAGTGTAGTATTTAAATACAAGAAATACTTAGTTAAAACTGGCAAGAAGGTACCCGAATACATTGTGTACATAAACCAGACTATTCTTCTGTGAAGATCATTTCGATGTAAGTATGACTTATATTTAACTTTCGTTTAATGCGAAACAAAACATCATGATGTGACGAGTATTGCAAGTCAAATTTTGTAGTAAATTACATTAACTTAGATATTATAACTAATGATTGCTAATAATTGTAATTATAGATAAACTAAACTGTAGCATCTTCCTGATAACAACAATAATATAATAAAAAAACTGCGGTTGCCAACCCGCCCGCCAAGCGTGGCAACTATG